>JAUELF010103188.1:0-26280 GCA_031471495.1 Clinocardium nuttallii | reverse complement strand
ATTGGAGTGAATCTCCTGTTGTGGAGTTCAGATGTAACGATTCATTGGAGTGAATCTCCTGTTGTGGAGTTCAGATGTAACGATTCATTGGAGTGAATCTCCTGTTGTGGAGTTCAGATGCGTAAATAAGATAAATAAGGTAATCACGTGGGCTCAATATCTTAGTTTTCATTTTCGTCGCATTTTAACGACACAATAAAGTGATATTCAACGGTAGATCACCTTTAAGGTATAACCAATAATCGTTATATTACGTAAACCCGAATGAATGCCGAATTTTAGGTGCGGAAGAAATCTGATTACGAAGGCTGTACACAATTGATCAAACCACCTGTACCATGCAAAAGAGACGTAACTTAATCCTGTCTTTAACCAATTTTCACCTAAAACTCTTGTGCTTCAGATGCATTATAAAATAGCTAGGCAGTAATAAGGAAATTCCCTATGACTATTAAAATAAATAGTTAAAACAATGTTGCGAAAAAAGAAATTGTTCATGATGAGCCATTTCATTTTTTTGTCTAAACTCATCTGCTAGAGATGCGTCAAAAATCCATTTGTCATTTGTCACCTGTATAGATCCGCGTTTACATGTACTTCCATGATCTGGTCCTTCACTGTGCAGCAATGCAGCATAGACGGTTTTAGAACAATATAGTGACACACAGTGTTACATGTTGATGGGATACGTTCACGAATGGTCAGCCAGATCATAATCTCCACTTGGTCTAAATTTATCTAGGTTTGTTTTTCTGAAACGCCACTCATTAGTGTAATTAAAATAGTGAGACCCTCAATAATCTATAGACAAGGACAGCCTATCCATCTTCATCTATTACTAAAAACAAAACCACTTGCTACATGAAAAGAGACATAACTTGATCTTGTCTTTAACCTCTTTTTAACTACAACATATTTGCAGCAGATGCATTTAAATATAGCTATTAATTCAATAGTAAAAAAAGTTGAAAACAATTGTGGCGAAAGGAGAAATTGTTGAATTTTATTTTGTATTAGTGTTTTACGCCGTTATCAACATTATTTCAGTTATATCAGGGGGACACTTCACTTATTTATGTTTCCTCGGTAAACAAACCAGTACTAGGCTAGCAAATATGCCTTGCACAAGGGCACTCCACAATGACCGTAGTGCCGCGACTGGGAATCGAACCCGGGACAACCGGTTTCAAATTCCTCACGCTAACTACTCCACCACGGCGGATTCCTAGAAATGTTTCATGATGAGCCATTTCATTTTTTTGTCACAATGACTTCAAAAGTCGTATGCTGCAGACGCGTCCGCGTGTAAGGAAGGGTTAACGGAACTGTGATATAGGAACATAAGGCATTTGTCAGTTGTCACCTGTATATATCCAGTTTAACATGTACTTCCCGCTAGATGATATGATACTTCATAGTGCAGCAATGCACCATCGACGGTTTTAGAACAATATAGTGACACACAGTGTTACATGTTGATGGGATACGTTCACGAATGGTCAGACAGATCATAATCTCCACTTGGTCTAAATTTATCTAGGTTTGTTTTTCTGAAACGCCACTCATTATTGTAATTAAAATAGTTAAACCCTGAATAACCTATAGACAAGGACAGCCCATCCATCTTCATCTATAACTAAAAACAAACAGACACAGAAAACCCAATAACTTTCTCCATTCGCGCTAATGCAGATAGTTTGATTTATGACGGAAAAGTCTTTTAGGGGATAATTAGAGAAAACCTTTACAGACAACCAGAAGACAGATTCATTGTGGACTGTTATGGCTACAGAACGACACATATTTTCCTCGAAACTCCCACGTGGTGCTCTTCGTTTTTCTCGACGATGGTAAGCTACGTGCTTTCCGCTCGTTTGCATAGAGTACTAAATAGATATATAGATACGTTTGCAATTTACAGCAGAGTTTCTAAAACGTATAAGTTACGACAGAAAAACATGTACCTTAAACGTCAAAGAAGGAAACTCGTTATAAGTTCATTATTAATTGATTCAAACTTTTCCCACATACAACAAATCTGCAGCTTATGGATTGAAAAGAATCTTCATAATATCATAATATTAAACGACAAATTATTAACTAGAAATAAAAACATTGTAGCAAAAGGAGAATTGCTCATAATGAACAATTTCTTCTTTTCACACTATGTTTTCAAACGTTGTCTCCTGCAGATGCGTCAAAGTGCGTCCGAATGCGTCTACATGTGGGAAATGGTTACATTAATTACAGTATCAGTACGTCATGCATTCATCGTTTGAGCCGTCTCGCGAGAAAACCAACATTGTGGTCTCTGCGTAAAGTATCGACCCTGATCAGTCTAAACATGCCGTGCAGGCTAACCCAGCCAGACACTTTTGGCTTCTTGTGGAATTTCTGTTTTAGGAATACTTTCTCTATACCTCTATGCCTCGGAGACGGAATGTGTCGGCCCGGATCAGTCTGCGCAGGCTGATCTGGTCGATACATTACGCATATGCCATAATGTGGGTTTTATTGCGGGACGACTCGTTTCATGATACTCAAGCTCGAAAAAAACCCACGAGGAAGCATGTCAACCTTTCAATTTTGCATAGTTTCCTCGTGTGTTTTGCATGTTTCAACCGAGATCATGCAGATGTATTAATTGGATTGCAACAACGCTTTAGGGTACATGTACATGAAGGTATTTTGACTTTATTTTACACTGATACAGAACAAACGTTATTCATTTATAGTAAGTATTAACTTTTAACCAATATAATTCTGCAGAACACTTTGTATTTAATAAAGTTACACAAGGTTGAGGAGAATTTGACATGTATCTCCTTTTAATTAATGTAGACTGCTCATTGCCAAAGTATGGACATGATTCTGTTTTTCTGAACCAACTTCGTTAGAATGGCATAAATAACGTTCATGTAATGGTGTATTCGTCCACACCTGCCAGTCTGGAATGTGTAGTTCATTGTTAATGCATAACTCATAGATAGAAATGCCAGTAATTCTCGAATTTATATTCTGATATAAAATATGAACATGTGATACCTTTACTAGAGTGTCGCATACTTGAGCTCCAAGTGTTTTTCATTTGATGAAGTAACATACGTTTAATCAAGTATTTACTGAATTGATTTGGTAGAGACCGAAGATTGGTATGACCATATAACTGGTCTGCTAATTTCAGTTAGGATTGAATTTATGTATTGAGGTTATTTGTATGTAAATCCTTGGCGACTGATCATAACACGATAGGTATTGGACCAGTTAAGCATCGGTTTCAAAAAGCTATCATACGTATTTTAACTTTGATATCAACAGTGTTATACCTAATTCCCCAAAGGGCATGTAAATTGCTTTACATATTTTCTTTTAAAAAGGATTTGTAAAATGTATCCATCTTTTCTAGGTTTTCGAATCCCCATACATCGTAGCCTTATGTTAAAGTAGGAATAACAGTGTGTTCAAACAATTAAATGTGTAGTTTAACAGGGATATCTAAGTTATATATGAACATACAGAAGAGTCAATTTATTTTGGCTTGCCCTTTGATACATTTTCTTGTAGTTAAACATTACACAGAGTCCACAATGGTTTTATTTCGTGGAACGGCTCATTTAGCGATAACATTGATTCTCTAGTGAGTAACATATTTTGAAATATGAGCCGTCCCGCGAGAAAACCAACATTGTGGTATTCACGTAAAGGATCGACCCGGATCAACCGAAGCATGCCGCGCAGGCTAACCCGGATATAACACTTTTCGCCTCCTGTTGATTTTCTGTTTCAGGAATCATTGCTCTTTATCTTTATCCCCCGGTACGGAATGTGTCGGCCTGGAAAAGTCTGCGCGGACTGCGCAGGCTGATCTGGATCAATACATTACGCAGAGGCCATAATGTTGTTATTATTATCTTTTGTCGAATCTTTGTCCGTGGTTGCATTAACTTACTGATCTGTCTTTATGTGAATTAAACCTTTAATCCGCATCTGGTATCATCACCAATATATCTCTAGCAGAATCAAGATTGAACTCTTTCCCACATACATCAAATATGCAGTAGACTAAATGTAAAACTTACAGACAAACATCGGAAACAGGTC
This sequence comes from Clinocardium nuttallii, assembly GCA_031471495.1. NCBI lineage: Eukaryota > Metazoa > Mollusca > Bivalvia > Cardiida > Cardiidae > Clinocardium > Clinocardium nuttallii. The sequence continues at coordinate 22,179 of JAUELF010103188.1, read as the reverse complement.
AACAACTGAATGCAGAATTGATGAAAATAGTTAAAAGTATTATGGCAAAAGTAGAAATGGTCGGTTTTAAGCAATTTCAAAAATCGCCTGCTGTAGTGGTATCAGAAGCGTCTCTATGTGGGAAATTGTTTAATCAGTTACCTAAGATCATTGCGAAATGCTCTCAATTCGAACCGTACCTTGAGAAAACCAACCTTATGGCATCTGCGTAATGTATCGACCAGATCAGCCTGTGCTGTCCGCGCAGACTGATCCGGGTCGACACATTCCGTCGCAGGGGGATAGAGGTATAGAGTAATGATTCCTGAAACAGAAAATCTACAAGAGGCGAAAAGTGTCTGTGTTACATGCTTAAGCTGACCCGGATCGATACTTTACGCAGAATCCACAAAATTGGGTTTCTCGCGGGACGGCTCTTTTCATGTTAATAATGAACCTAATACCAAACCGGTGATTGATTGATTGTTTGGTGTTTTACACCGCTTTCAACGTGTGTTCAGTAAGTCAGATATTCCTAGCCTGGTCCTGGTGAATGATAATTGTATCGAAGCATTGCTATTATTATGATAATATTGAACATGTAAGAAAAATAACCACCCAATGATCAAAATGTTAAAAGAATGTTTGTACTCATGTTCTTACAATGTACGTATCGTACGTCGAATCGAGACACTTTAGCTCTGTGGGTAACGTCTATCCAGGGTCAAGAGATCGAATTCCAGCTGAGACATTCATTATCTTCGAGGATTTCCTTTCTTCACTAATGGTTCCAAAAGTGTATGGTTCAATATATTCTACGTGATAAGTTCAAGAAGGTTCTCGAACTCATTGATGGGTTAATTTGTTCTGTTATAAAAATGTGATATTGTTGAAAACGGAGCTAAACTTCAAATAAATGTCAATCGCCATTCGTCGTTGCTTATAAGTAGCCCCTATTATTTATGGAATACTGCAGTTGACAGCAGACCCATTATGTTCTATGACCCTTATGTCTTTAGATACGATATGTCTTTTATTCAGTCTACCACTTCACCGTGTTCCAATGTTAATGACGACTGAAGTAATCCGCTCTAGGTCTTACCCTTACTGCCTCACGCAGACACATGTTGACAATATCGGTACCAGTAAACAATGGTTTCAACTCTTTTTTACTAATTGTAGTTTTATTCATGGAGATTTACTACAGATTTCAGCGTTGTCTGCTGCTGATTTGTTGAAAACGTGAACGGGTTTAATATATTTTATCTTAATATTACAAAGTTATCGCTTTTATTTTATCATTATGCAGAATATTAGCAAGACTGATGCAAGACGATGTTGTATATTTATTCGAGAAACTAATCCAATAACTCGAATATACCTCAGTAAAATATGTTACTATCATGCTGGTAAAAAATACCTACGTTTGTTTTAGATCTAGAGAGGACATATAGTAAACGAACTTCTGTGCACAAAAGCACGTTAGCAAGTACATTGAAAATCAGAGATGACTAGTATTTACCTACGTTTAGAGAATTAAGTGGATATTTTTAACTCAAGCAGTATTGCAAGTGGTACGTACGTTCGTGATAGGTTTCTCTATATAAGTGTATTATCTGGAGTGACGTTAAACAAAACACGCAGCCATAATGAGATGAAAGGCTGTTTTATGAGGTATTAATGAAGCCATCACTTAAGAAATACATACACGGATACAGTAAAAAAGTATCGAAAGTCATATTTTGCAGAAGGAGAAAGCGTCCATAATGAGAAATTTGCCATTTGCCACAATGTTTCCAACTTTGTTAAATACTATCATTTCACAAATAGAGACATCCCATATCGCTGACAAGATGTTTGTTACGTCGTCTGTTGCAGGATTTTTGTTATCTATGATGGAAACGGTTAAATTTACATTATAGTTGTTTTTACAGTCACGTTATCATTTATATCAGATGTGCATTACACGGTTGGGCCTTTTCACTTATAACCTCGTAAGACCGGGGTCGGGACCATACTGCGCTGTTACGGGTGCGGAAAATGGGCCCAGAGCGCGCAAAGGTCGTCATAATCGTGGTATAAGTATGGTGGAAACGACAGACATTGATCTGTGGTCACAATGGTAGCCATTGATCGCCGGGCATGTTCAAAACAAACGCAATGGTTCGGCGATTTTACCTTGAACTCGGAGAGAACACGGTGGATCTCAAAGGTTGTTGGACAATCGTCATGACAATTCCACGAACGGTTCACGCGTGACAAAGACGCTTCGACAATGTTGACCTTTATAACGGCGACTTAATGGCGTCCTTACCACGACTCTCGTGTGTCTGAAACGACCCCTACAATCCTTCGGGGTCCTTAAGGCGTTGTCAGAGCGATCTAACGAAGATTTCACAACTGTTGCACGATTGCACCGAGGCCTCAAAGCGCTCCTATGTGCTCCTATGGCGTTCGTATGGAGTTCCCACTTCGTTTATTGAGTTCTTGATACGATCATTGCGTAGATACCAAGCTCGCACTACGCTCATATGGCGTTTTGATATCATATGCGACTTGTTATAAAAACTGGCGTTTCAAAATTCATACATCAGAAGTTTCCGAAAATCTGACTAGCTTTAATAATCGCTGTAAGGCTCCGTGCAGTCGCGATATACGTAGATGGATCGTCTGTGATCGCCAGCGAGAGAGAGAGAGGGGAGAGAGAGAGAGAGAGAAAGAGAGAGAGAGAGAGAGAGAGAGATTAAGCAGTATTTAAAAAAAGGTGTAATATCAATGCAAAAATGATAAAAACGTGAGAAGCAAATTTTTGATAGTCACGCCCTATGATATTTAATGTTCGCCTTTATTTTCACAAGGATAAAAAACACTGGCCGAAATTAGAAATAGACTTAATGTACTTTTGGAAAATAAATCTAAATCCCACAGGGTATAACTTTTTACTACACAATAATTTCTTTCGTTAAACATTGTCAAGTCTTGTCAAAAAACATTGTTATACAATTCAGTGTCCCGAAAACCTTATAATTAATATCGAATGATATAATTTGTTTCTTTTTTCCGATAAAATTGTTTTCAGACGCACAAGCAATAAATACATGTAACACTATCTGTGTGGAGGTTTTGACGCATTAAACATGTTTATTGTTCCTGTAATCGTTACATTGGCGACTTTTGAAATCCCTGTAGTAATGTGATTGCACTAAAAGTGTCCGCGCTGACTGATCCGGGCCGACACATTTATCTAAAACATAAAAATGTGGTTTAAACAAAATTTGCTGTTTTAATAGTCTTCCTTGTGTGACGCAACATTTTTATCTTTCTCTGAATTATGTACTAATATGTTTTAAAATGTTTATAAAATAGTCTATATTTCTCAAAATCCTTAACTTGTTATGTCATTTGTAGGATTTTTCTTATCTTTATATCCTACTTTTTTTCTCATAGGCAATGTGGCTTTTTGAACTTATATTTCTAATAAATGTCTTCATGTATATTTAAAACGGTCAAACAAAATACAACGTTATCCGACTTAATGTGAACGATTAGGGTGCCGTTACGTAACTATGTCGGGTCATGCTACGTCGGTATGGCCTTTTTCTTTGAAGTTTGTATTATCTGTTTTGTCTTTTTCTCGCATTGTGCTCACGTTTGCCGGCGATCCTGTACATTTATCGTTCGCCGGATGGTCGCCGTCCAGTCTAACGTGGATATCAGTATCTTTTTTAAATTGTCATTTCGCGTACTGTTGAAGCCCATCATTCCATCATATGCGGTAATTAATACCTAAGTCACATTTGCTCTCCGGCTAGGATACGGCGGCCGTAAGCCCTCGAAATCAGGAGGTCACTCTAGGCCATATCCCTATCTTTACATGCCGTATGGGTCGCCATAGGATCATAATGTGGAGTTATTACTGTTTTCATTTCTAGGTTCGCGGTAGAAATAAGGCACGCCGTAGTCCGTACCATAGAGCGGTTCGACGGCGTACATATATCGGGCGTACGGTGGCCTTGCATTTTCCGTGCGGCCTTCCTAGGGTCTTTTCCTCGGTCACATTTGCAAATAACAATTTTGCGGCCGCCGCAGCATTCCACGCCATCCGTACGACCCCGAGGCAGTCTATATATATAATTTATATCATAGTCAATCGTGCGTCATCTATTCAAAGGCCATCCGGTAGCCGCCGGTTTTCTGTCTCCACAAATTCAAAATACGCCGTGCTTCTACCCTTACATATGTGACCGTTACAGTATGTGACCGTGGGAATGCTGCGGCGGTCGTATAATTGATGTTGACCGTATATATTTAAGTCCCCAAGGCCGCCGCAGCAAAGGTGATTTAGGCCTAATAAGATGAAAGTTGAATAGAATCACCATAGCATGTTTGGCACAAATAAGAAGTTTGGTCAGCTGTAATACAATTAACTGTCGGTCGAATCTTTTTCTTTCATTTTTCTTTCTGGGATGATATTTCCAAATCATATGAATTAAATGTTTGACGTACAATGTTCGTTGCCTCTCTATTTGTAAAATTGTTCAAAGTATTGTATTTACTTATAACAAATACAATTATGTTCAGTTCTGTCCTGTTAATAATACACACGTAATCACGAAAAAGTAACTATTAATTTGGGTAGTGTGTGGTTTGGGTGGATGTTACCATTGAAATTGATTCAATTTGAAATATACCTGCAACCATGTACCAAGTTTGTGTGTTTTTGGTCAATACAAATTAGCTAATTGATGCAGTTGGCAAATACGCATGTACATGTATTATTTGTTTAGATTGTACGTTGAACGATTCTTTGCGTTGTAGATGTGAACGAATATGAAGCTATTGATCTTTAGTTGTTGAACCAAGGGAGTCCCTAAGTGGTCAATATTTCCTTAAATAATCAACACAATAAGTTTCCCTCATATACAATTGCAAACCGATTACGGTTCCTGGTAAGAGCTACAGTATTACATGGAGATACATAGGTATATATACTGGTACATAAAGGTCATATGTATTAAATGGAGATACATACGTATATATACTGGTATATAAAGGTCCTATGTATTACATGGAGATACATACGTATATATATACTGGTACATAAAGGTCCTATGTATTAGATGGAGATACATACGTATATCTATACTGGTACATAAAGTTCCTATGTATTAGATGGAGATACATACGTATATATACTGGTACATAAAGGTCCTATGTATTAAATGGAGATACATACGTATATATACTGGTATATAAAGGTCCTATGTATTAGATGGAGATACATACGTATATATACTGGTATATAAAGGTCCTATGTATTAGATGGGGATACATACGTATATATACTGGTACATAAAGGTCCTATGTATTGGATGGAGATACATAGGTATATATACTGGTACATAAAGGTCCTATGTATTAATGGAGATACATACGTATATATATATATACTGGTACATAAAAGTCCTATGTATTAGATGGAGATACATACGTATATATACTGGTACATAAACGTCATATGTATTAAATGGAGATACATACGTATATATATACTGGTACATAAAGGTCCTATGTATTAGAAGGAGATACATTCGTATATCTACTGGTACATAAATGTCCTATGAATTAAATGGAGATACATACGCATATATACTGATACATAAAGGCCCTATGTATTAGATGGAGATACATACGTATATCTACTGGTACATAAAGGTCATATGTATAAGATGGAGATACATACGTATATTTACTGATACATAAAGGTCCTATGTATTAGATGGAGATACATACGTATATATACTGGTACATAAAGGTCCTATGTATTAGATGGAGATACATACGTATATATACTGGTACATGAAGGTCCTATGTATTAGATGGAGATACATACTTATATATACTGGTACATGAAGGTCCTATGTATTAGATGGAGGTACATACGTATATATACTGGTACATGAAGGTCCTATGTATTAGATCACTCCTTATAAAAGAAAGAGCAAAGTATTGAGTAGTTTATTCTTTAAAAAAATCTTTTAGCAAAAAATGTAACACATACAACTGATCGGCAATTAAGAACATTTGAAGATACATCACTCGATTCCTAAATGGCTGTGTCCAGCCCTCTCCCACGTCTGCGACCTTTGAACACATCGTGACAAAAGAAGAACTTGCTCATCATGAGCAATTTCCTCTTTCTGAAAATATAATTTTAACAATTTCACTTCTGTAAAAAGGTATTAACCTCATTTATATCTAGATATGTTCAAAGTCATCTGCTTCATATACTGTCAAACAATGGAAAGAGTTGAAGGATATATTGTTTATTAACTGAAACTTATATGTTAGAAACAAGGGGGACAATATCTGCTATTTGCTCCGTTACTTTAGGAAGAACTATGTATCAGTACATAAACACGATGTCTACATGCGAGCCGTCTCGCGAGAAAACCAACAGTGTGGTCTCTGCGTAAAATATCGACCCGGATCATCATAGACAAGCAACACAGGCTTACCCGGATAGACACGTTTCGTCTCCTGCGGAGTTTCTGTTTCAGGAAGTATTACTTTATACCTCTATCCCCCTGGGAAGGAATGTGTCGGTCCGGATCAGTCAGCGCGGACAGCGCAGGCTGATCTGGTCGATACATTTAGCAGATGCCATAATGTTGGTTTTCTCGCGGGACGTCTCATGTTATCTTCGGAAACATTCGGCTTAACTTGTAAAACTGCACATCTGTACGTATTTTTCGTCAATGTACCGTACCGACAAGCCGTATCGCGTTCGGTTAAAACTCATATGCTATTGATGTGGTATTAAATACGAAAAGGTTCGGATTCATTACGTGGTTTCGGGGTGGAGTAAACCCGGAACTACGTCATCGAATTGTTGAATTACGTCCATAAGATTCAGTGTTCATTCAAGATGTTTGGTTTTCTTTTTTAATAGTCGAGGGCCCTGATTAGATCTGAAGTTATCCTTGGTGGCGATCAACACACGTCATAACAGACTAACTAAGTGAAAACGATTTCCTTTTTTAGCTACATCTACGTTGAGTGACAACATCCATACATTTTTAGGTTAGATTTCTACACATTCCGTCCTACGTGTCGAATCTATTTGTGTAGTGTGGTTAACTCTTAAGGCACAGACACTTTTATTCCCGAACACTTAGTACAATCAGGTTTTTAATAATCTGAAGGTCGAACATGTCATCGTTAGTTGTGACAAATAGGATAATGGTCACGTCTCATTCTTCAGAAATGGTACATATACATTCTGACTCCGTCACACGATAATCAACCATAAATAAGTTTGAGCGAATAACCATTTAGATAAACATACACCGGGGCATTGCATTCAAGTATGGTCAAAATAGTTATAACATATTTATAAATTTCGAGAAGTTCCTGGAATGCTGGAATGACTGACCTATCTAAGAAGAAACTAATAAGAATGAGGTACATGTACCAGCTTATCGCAACTTTTCCTATTCACAAATCTCCGCGTGTCATTACCTTAAGGTGTATCACAATTAAATCAAATTAATTGGTCGAGTTGTAGCTCCTCGTAACGGAATAACATAAAAGGTAATGACGGTCAAATAGAAAGAGTTACGATTAAAGTTTAACGTCAGAATGTACATATTTACCTGTTTTATAAACGGTGACGTTGGATATGTGTACAGGTGTGTCTGAGTCGTCACAAAGACAAACAATCGCTCCACAAGACGCATATTCAATCGGTTTACACAAGTAACAGCATAAGTCCTCTCGGTTATTAGACTTCTTGAATGTAATTTGGACGAACTCATTAAGTAGAAAAAGCATTTCCCTTGTTGCAGCTAATTTACGTGGTGATTATATTTTTTTTAATTAAACGAAGACGGATTGTATCTCGAGACGTACTGTCCCGATTTAACGTCTTTCTATATAACGGAGAGAAAACACATGATATATAGATAACGGGAATCGGAGTTAAAGCGGCTATTTACAGATATATACGTATTTTGATTGATGATTACAACCAAGAAGATATGTTGGAAAACTAATTATAGCTTTTTGGTATTAATTATAAACATATTTTATGTTCGATTATTGCTAGCGTTTTTGAACAATTTGACTGCTAGAACCGAGGTTGTAAAGTATGTTCAATGGATCTATACTGTTGACTGTTTAACTAAAAAAAAATCATCGGAACGAACTGTGTCTCCTAAAATCTGCATTGTTTGCAGCTTTAGATATTACCTTTTATGAAATTTCCTGTTGATAGAATAATGTGTCGACTTTGTGAAATTAGACAGTGAGTTAACACAACTGTTTAGTTGACAATCCCAACGAATCATTACTCAAATTGCGAGATGACACATACTCCCTGCGGAATACGCCGGTCGGAAACTTCCAAAGATCAGCTTTTGGAAAACCATTGGTTGGATCTTTTTCAGTCACCAATGGTATATCGTATGTTAAACTCCAATTAGTTTTAACCGTTTCCTACTTCTAGACGCATTTTAACGCAGCTACAGAAGACGTCTTTTGAAAACATTGTGACAAAACGAGAAATTACTCATCATTAGTTTTAACCGTTTCTTATTGCTAGACGCAGATGCCGCAGCCACAGAAGACGACTTGTGAAAGCATTGTCACAAATAGAGAAATTACACATCATAAGCAAGTTCTCCTTTTCTCCCTTTGCAACACTGTTTACAACTCTATATAGAGATAGTCCACATCATTGCTTAGATATTTTCAAAGTCATGTACTGCATATTTGTCGTATGTGGGAAATAAATAATCACAGAAGTACAATAAACAAATCAACATTGATTAGTAAAGAGGTGATCGGATATGAGCTCCCATATAATCTAAGACGGGTTTTAAATATATTACATCAAAACTTATTTCGAGCTTATCAAAACTATTTATGTATATCTGATATATCTGTAGCTATAGTATCTTGCACGATCATAAGTCGTATGACACGTCTGGGAAATCATGCACGATTGCGTTTAGTATTAATATTCCTTTAATGCAAAGTGCTGCCGAATAAGCGGCATCTGCACTGACCTATCGGCGAATGTACACCTAACAATGATATCTGTGTGTTAGGTGTTATCTGCACTGACCTATCGGCGAATGTACACCTAACAATGATATCTGTGTATTAGGTGTTATCTGCACTGACCTATCGGCGAATGTACACCTAACAATGATATCTGTGTATTAGGTGTTTACGCTGCGTTAATTGTTCCATCATATCACAACGTTTCATGTGTAAGTTACATGTATTACTCGTCCATTTATCCTGACACGACCGAGTGTGTCGTTATGTTAACTCTGCACTCCTGAGCGCCAAGTAGGGAAATCCATTTATACCATTATCAAAGTCGTCGGTTTGACTCGGTCGTGGTTCACACCGCGATCTACCGCACCAAGGCGGACGTTCTGCGACTTAATCTACGAAGGAGACGATATGTAATATAGATAAACTTGCCCCGATATCACAGCGGTTAAGGTTATTCACATGTAGGAAAAACTATTGAAACTCTCAATTAATTAAAAAACAAGAGTTTATCAAACATTGTTGCAAAAAAAAAAGAAATTACACAATTTGAGCAATATTTCGTTTTGCAATTTCTCTTTTTAAATGTGGTCTGCTTCAACGGCGTCAGAAAGCGTCAGTAAAGGGGAAATGGTTTATTTCAAGATTTAAATATTGTATTATGTACGTTTTATGGTGAGTTATGTTAGCACAGCGGAGCGGCTGAACAGGCGATGTTTCACGTAAAGATCGAGGTTTCTTTAGTTCACTGGAGTAACATATCCTCCCTCGTCTCATTACATATTGATAAGTTTGTACTCGGTATATATGCTCATATCAGTATGTCACTTGCTTTCCAGTTTCTCACGTTGACAGTAATAGCAAATATACATCCGCCAAAATACGGTGATTAATTCCTTCGCTTCCGGGCAGACAACTTCCTGTCAAAAACTACTGGTTCTCTGTCCAATTTCATGACATGTCAACATGATTATTCTTACATGTGTTTGTAAAGTTTTGTTTACATTGTTTCAGTTTTATCGTTTCCTTGGTAAATGATAAGTTCTTCCGGCGATTGTTCATATGCTAACCCCACAACACTGAGCGTAAAAGAAGCAAAGCAATTACTCCCTTACGTAAGGCAGATGCTCTACCACTATGTCATCGAGGCAATTCTAGTAACATTATCTATTGCAAGTTTGATCGGATAATAGATCATTATCTAATTTTTAGATGGTTGCTTCGTGTAAAAAATGTGTGTGAGACGCTAAATGGGATAAATGCTGTACAATAACTCGAAATATGTTTCCCCCAGTACAGAAGACTACTTTGAATTATATGTGCTACTCATTACGTTTTCTGTTATTAGCAACCTAATCTTATTCTCTGAAAATCAATTGCTAGCGTCTTATAATTAAGTAAAATATTTTAAGTGCACTTTACAACATATAGAGAATTCTTAAACTGTCCAAATTTAGCTTTAAATCAGATGCATTTGCCAGGCTTATTTAATATGATAAGGGTTAATATAAGCAATTGCAAGTTTTGTTAGATAGCTTGATCAACGACTATTTTTGCGACTAGTGTAGATTCATATCAGACTGCATATCCGCGAAGTCCACTCTAGCTATGCATTATTTACATATGAGTTACAGAAGGATGAAAGAAATGTTCTGTAAAGCGGTATCGATTTGGATCCTTTGCGTGGATGCGCAGACCGATCATTTTCAACACGAAATAAATACGGTAATGTTTCATTTCGCATAGCAACAAGGCTAAATTAGTGAACATGGAAAGCATTAATTAACAAATTAGGAAAATATCTGTTTATCTCTTGGTCAAGATATTTTCAAATTGAATTAACAACCGCAGGAATCCGCCGTTGCCAATTGAGTAGCGTCGGGGCTTTGGTACCGGCCGTCCCGGGTTCGATATCCATTAGAGGCGGTCGTGCACATGGGTAAATAATATATATAAACGACAACGACGGAATGTCTTTGGCATTACCTGACTGTGGATTGAACGCCCGACCTCCCGAACCAAATGTGGACGTTCTACCATTACATCATAGAGGCGCTCTAACCTGCACCGATATTTGGGTAAGTAAAGTACACATGGTTCAGGGATTAACTGACGACATATCGACATATCGTTTTTGTCATTGTGACATACGGGTAAGAAATGAAATCATTATGTGCATTAGAGAAACCACTGGGGAAATTAACAAGGTATTTTAGATGTTACATTAACTGATATTTTAGTCTACAAACGGCTGCTCCTTAAAATCGGATAAAATCGGATATGATTCAAATGTAATAAATTCATTCGAAATCTCTAGACTCGTAAAGAGAGGACATTTATATTCATTTACATGCATTATGTTAACCCTTTCCCACATACAGCCAATCTGCAGCAGACTACTTTGAAAACATATCTTCAAAAAGGTGAAAATGTTGAAAACATCCATCATGAGCCATTACACCTTTGCCACAATGTTTTCAAAAGTCTTCTGCTGCTATTACGTCCAAAAACGTCTGTATGTTGGAAAGGGTTTAAAGGTATTTTGCAACAGATAATTCACATATTTCACAGGCTAAACGTAAACCCTCTCTCAAATAAAGTCGCTTTCTGACAACTATTGTGACAAAAGGAGAAATTGCTATAAATAAGCAATTTCTCATTTTTCCACAATGTTTTCAACTGTTTTTAACAAAAAAAAAAATCATTTTTAGATTTTCCATACGTTTGACTAAATGTGTTTTAAGTTGTATACAGCATATCTATTGCTCTATGGAAAATGGATATAATAGAAACCGGAAATAATATACGAAATAGTTATGTGTTGCCTTTGTAGATGGAGAGGTTTACTTGCAATTATCAAATTCATTTTGCAAGAAGTAAGTTAACAGAAGATATTACAAAAAATCACCAGTTATTACTTACTATTACAAACATTCACCAGTTATTACTTACTATTACAAACATTCACCAGTTATTACTTACTATTACAAACATTCACCAGTTATTCTTACTATTACAACAAATCACCAGTTATTACTTACTATTACAACAATTCACCATTCATCAGTTATTACTTACTATTACAAACATTCACCAGTTATTACTTACTGTTACAAACATTCACCAGTTATTACTTACTATTACAACAAATCACCAGTTATTACTTACTATTACAAACATTCACCAGTTATTACTTACTATTACAACTATTCACCAGTTATTACTTACTATTACAAACATTCACCAGTTATTACTTACTATTACAACAAATCACCAGTTATTACTTACTATTACAACAAATCACCAGTTATTACTTACTATTACAAGGATCTCTAAAAGGAATATTTCCCACATACAGGGGGAAAATGGGCCATTGTTATATTGAAGTTTCAGTTAAATTGTTTTTATTTTAAAAAGTAATACAAACCGAAACTTTACTATGTTGACGATTTTCAATACAGTCGTTTCCATTGCCATTTAATCTTGTTGAATATTGTAGAAAGGTTGCAAATGGGAGAACTAAATCGATTTCAAATCTCGTTTTGTATTGCTTCACAATACTTTTATATCCAGACTGACACAAATCACGCATTGTTTTTCCATCGGATTTAAAGGTAAGTCCGGTTAATTTAAATAGAAACAATAGTAAACAATAACAATGAGAGAAAGTGGAATATTAAGCACACGTTTTATTCTTTGGAGTTTTAAAGAATGCAGCTAAGGAAATGCGATATCCCTTACTGGATAAGGTATAACTTTCTATATCGAGGTTGAAATTTGAGCGAAGTTTGATATCGCACTGCCATGCGCGTTTTAATCTTGCAATTAAGTAGCACCAAGTCCCCTCTCTAAGAATGTCCCACTACATTCTTCACAAAGCCAGGTCATTTGTAACGCAAACATACGTTACGTATATTTCATGAAATAGCAGAAACATGTAGTGACAAATTGTGTGAAGTCAGTCGACGAGACCACACGCTAAATGTCATTCTACGCAAAGTGGTTTACGCAATGACACGCAATGGCTTTAACCATGCAAATGAGTGCAAATGTCAACCCACTTTATGGCAAAACGGTAACCGCTTTTACACTTATCATGAACTGTAGCGTATGTATCACTGTTTTGGGAATACAGCCAATGTTCTGCGAGGGGAGAACTAAGAAGGGGCATCGTGCACGGGAGACAGGAAACAAATGGTTTCGGATATTTGAATTCTGCATCAAAATGCAATATATCTTTTTCAAGAGTTTTGGTTACTCCATCTAGCGAAAAATAATCTACTGAAGTCTTAAGACAACAGGAAACAACTTTGTCAATTTGGTCATTGACTCTCTCCAAATGTTGTGGAACATCGTCATGGCAATGTGATTATTTGTCGGATTCCTTTATCGAAAGCTAATTATCAAAATGCATTAACGTGTATTGGTTGGAGACCCATATACCCAGTTGTCTAGCACCGTGATTTGTCAACTCCATATTTATATATATACTCTTAATCCTTCTTGTGTTGTGTTTATAGTATCAGGAAAGTGTCAGTTTATGGTTACCGAAATATGTCTCGATTACCCCCAATCGTGGTACGATGTACACGCAGCTTTAAACAAAATTTACATGTTCTGTTATTCACGTCTTCGAATAAATTGTGCAAATGTAGGCCAGTTTAGCCTGCACATATGACGTCTGATCTTAGCATAAAGTGTTTGCTACTCATTCAACATTATTCAATAAAGGCTAGTTCGTAAATATGTAACGCCATGTCAAAAACCGTTGATAATGATACTTATTGCAGGAATTCGACAGAGTTACTGGATTTGTTTGCATGATGTATTACACCGCTCGTTTCAATTGTTCAGTAATGTTATTGCACGTCGTTTCCTGACTTAGCTACCAGGACAACTGATTCATTTGTACTGACGCCAACGAGTCAGGTACTTGTGATTATCCAACAATTATGAGCGCCAAGGAGGGAAAGCCATTACCATTAAGACCATTATTTTAAAGTTCATTTGACTTCTAGTGAATAAATGAAATATCTTGAAAGTTGGAGGTCGAATGTTGATAACTAGTTTAACATGTGAACGCAATTTATGTGTCCGTCCTTGCGAAAAGGTACACGTTGCTTTTGTGAACAGTTAAGATCGAGATGAAATCGGTATTCGAAAGTCTTGTCAATAGCTATACTGTTCAAATACATGTTTTACCTGCATATGCGTGTCAGAAGCTTCTGTAACATTGTGTAGATTATGATTAGACTGTGTAGATGTACAACAAGGGTCCAATTCCACCAACCTTACTTAGCTCTTTGTTTTTCTTAAATATTTGAATGCATATTTTGACTTTTTGTTTGTTTCCCTTGTATTTGTAAAACAGAATGTTGGAATGTACTTAATGTAAATGACTTAGTTGATATATTAAATAGTTGCCTTGCTGACTAACAATATTTGGTAAAAGACGAAAGAGGTGTATGAATTAGACAGACTTTGCGTCTGTTACTTACACGCGCATACACAATAGACGATGTTGCTGACTTTCATTTCCCGAATCCATTACAAACAGTCTGTGATTGAGGTTGTTTGAATGGATTAAGTTAAATCATTTCACAATTTTGAATGGTGTTTAGAAGACATGTTATCTTATGGACTTGTTTTACGTTTTGAAATAATACGGAAATATATGATTTTGAATTGATCGTATCAAATTTGAACTGACCAAGATGAAAAGCCTGAGTTTTGTGGCAATTGATCTGGATATTCCACGTATGCCAATTAACCACCGACGCATTGTAGAAGCGTCTTGTAAAACGTTTATGGCCAATAACCTGACTGTACAAACAATCATGTTCATCTTTATCGGTATCAATTTAAAACCAATAGCTTTCGTTTGATGTGAAAAAAGCGGTGCTCCTACATAAGCGTTATTTTTATAATGGTAGATAAATATTTTTTCTGGTCTCGTCGAATTTCAAACAAAGACCTGCTAGACATGACAGAGTCCACCTGCATTATCCAACACATCCAACAAAGACGCTTCCGATGGCTATGACATGTCCTCAGAATGGCAGGATCAAACATCAGCACAGTGGCCCTTCGATGGACACCACAGGGGAAGAGGCCCGGAGGTAGACCAAAGACCACCTGGTTTCGAACAGTTGTGGCGGAGCTGCGAGAATTAGGAATGACCTGGGGAGAGGCTGAAGCAAAGGCCAAACACCGAGTTGAATGGCGAGATCTCCAACCGGAGCGAAGAGGATTAGTTAGTTAGTTAATAGGGATACGGAGGATGCTAAGAGGATAAGCGTCTACTATTTTTAAAAAAAGCTTTATTATGACCCGGCCGGGGTTCCAACCGACGAACTCCCGCACCTTAGGTGGACGCTCTACCACGTCACCACTAAAGCTGGCTTTTTTCAAATCGATGTGAAATAAACAAGTTTAAACTAACGCCACTCATTATAATTAAATGTGTAGGCAAACGTATGACCCGGCTTGTTTAACCTCAGTTCTGAAGTTCTAATCAAAACGTATTAAATTCGCTTCAATACCAAAGTCCTTAATGACGAGAGATACACAATGAAAAAATCGTAAAAGGACTGGCAGCAAGCCTTGGCATATCAATACTTAAAATACTGTTTAGAATGGCTAGACTACAAGCAAATAGAAGTTATACATGATGCCGCACAATTCTGAATCAATTGAATAGAAAACTATTTTTTTTAGATACTATTACTTCGCCGTTAGGTCATGATGATGCAATTCTACCACAGGCTACAAGTTAAAAACTGTAACTTACGTAATCGAAACCGGGCATGCGCAGTACAGCTTGAAATGCACGAGCGTTAGAAATCAATATTAAAGGCAGTCTCAGTTACTTAATTTGTTTACGAACGCTGCGGTCTTACACCATTTCCCACCTGCCGATATATTTTGACGCATCGGCTGCAGACGACATTAAAAAACATTATATCAAAAGGGGAAATAACTCCCGTTTGATATTTAGATTTTCTTAGTTTTTGCCCTGATATTTTCAATGTCGTCTGCTTCAGAAATGTTACATGTGGGAAAAGGTTAAACGCTTAACACTACATGATATAGTCAATGTCGTCTGCTAAATGCTTAACTCTACATAATATTTTCAATGTCGTCTGCTTTAATAAAATATGAAGAAAATGTATCGCTCTGGAAAGTAGAAGTATATATATTACTTTGATTAGAGTTGAAAGCATCCGGTGGGTAACAGAAAATGTGCTTGTTTTGGGTAATTTTACTTCTTCTTGTCTGATATATTTAAAGGTTTAATTGCTTCAGAGACGTCGAAACTCGCTAATGGACACACTGGAAAGGATTTATTTTGCGTCGTGTATTGGCGGTTATAAATCGATATTTCTTAACTCTTAACACGCTAACGGCAGGTCTTGCCAAATTGATGAATTTGCAAAACAGTGTGTATCCAGATCAGACCCCACAAAACTTAGGGATTGATCTGATTTCAAAACAGTTTGACACTCATATTCTATTTCAATACACATTTGTTGAAAACTAATATTTTTCAAAATTTTGCAGATGACAATAAGGCAGACGAAAATAATTTTGCGTGCAAAGAGTTAAGAACATACTCCGTGTAAGGAACAACGGGGTGTCTTGTTGTTTTTATGGTACGGTAATGTTCAGTGGTATATTGTTAAACGATTTCCAGGACTTACAAGCATATCTGTGTAATGCGTACAGACGAACATCAACGACTCTTCTGATATGACCGAGTCTTCTTTGTTCGCATGTGTAATACGACTGAGTTTCATCATTATATGTAACAATTTTCTCACGGATGGTTACAAATCAGACATCTATAAAGACGCCATTGCATGAAAGGGTGAGGCATCATACACCTACAGTCATTAGCATGCATGTTGTTAGAAACACATTGGACAGTTAGTGTCCTTGTATCCATTATCCATCAGGCATATCCTTTCTAAATCGATAATGTTGAGTTCGCCGAGGTCTGTTTTGCGTGCATGAATTATAGGATATGGAATAGATCCGGCATTTTTGTTTATATGTATATAAGTTCACTCTTACAGGCGACCTAAGATACATGTACAGCAGATAATACTTGAAAACATTGTAGGGAAAGCCAAACTTTCTTGCTTTTAACAATTTCTCATTTACCAACAATGTTTTTTTTAAAAAGAAAATTGAGACGTTGACCCTTAAGATCACACCATGTACAGGATTTCACGAACGCGAGATTTTGGCAGTCTTGGAAATACCAGCCCTGAACGTATCGACTCCTGTCATATACGTGTTAGCTTTACCTAAAATATAATAACGTTTCCCTCGTATAGACTCTTTCTGACGCCTCGCAGCAGACGACTTTTGAAAACTTTGTGACACAAAAAGAAATTGCTCAAAACCAGCAATTTCTCCCTTTGACACAATGTGTTTAACTCTATTCAATACGTATGTCTTCATTTCCACTTTATTGTTGAGATGTTGAGATTTTCTGTATGTTGGAAAGGGTTAAACACCAAAATATTATATAGCTAATACTGAGCCCTTTCTTTAGAAAAATGAACAAATTAAATAGGGCCTACACTCTTCACCTATTACTTGAAAAGGCGTTTGAGATGAATTTGTCAGCTTGTGTAGGTTCTGATAAGACTGTGATGATGTAGAGGGTAACCTGCGTCATCAGTGTTGAGAAATATGCCAATGCGTACCTTTTCCCATGGACGGGTCCAATCATTTTATATACTGCTCTTAAGGGAAACAACTTTAATACAATAATTGGTTTTACGAGAAACGGATTAGTTCCCTTATCGTTTGTTATGTAACATTGATATTGATTGTTTGGTGTTTTTACGCCGCTTTTAACCTATTTTCATTTACATCACAGCGTTTCCTGGGTAAGTTACCAGTACTACTGATCCATATATCCCGACACAAGCCAGGCAGTTGTTATGCTTACCCACGACCTCCAGGACCCGATGTGGTTTAGGATGTAACAACTTCACCATAGACACAGCGATGAAAGCATTTAGTCTGGTGGTTCAAATATCTTCCCATAAAGAAATTAATGAGCGAAGCTTGTCTAGCACGGATGTAAATTCAATAAGTTCTCCTTATGTGCACACTGCTGAACCAAGCATAAGGTAATGTTTATGTGAGAAGGTAGCCAGTAGCCTGGTAATAATGATGCGTGGATAACTGGTGCGGGAGAGCTGATGTTTAGGAGAACTGGTCGACATGAAATAACTGAAACACTGTTAAAACGTGTTCACACACAAATCAATTTGGGAAAAAAAGTTGAGATAACATATTAATATCATGCGACTGTTCTATATGGAGACATCAATAACACGATGGTTCGTCCCAAAGTCGAACAATTTTCCTTTTCCCCCAACATATTGTGTTCAACCATATCTAAAGAACTTTCTTCATTTCTATTCAGATGTATAAACATTCTCCTCTCGAATGTTCGATGCAGACTTTTCAGAGAATAGCCTTTAAGTAAAAGAGATACCCATACATGGAACTTCTGTTATATCGCAACTCAGTCATAGGCAAAAGGGTATATACAATAGAATCCCCCTTAATCAGCTGATCATCATGAATATGTATATCATATGTTTTTCCTGAGTACGTATGGCCCGTCAGTGTGGATATTTGGAACTGTTAACAGAGGCGCACAGTCGTACTACTCATGCATTTTCGAGGTCCAGATAAGGAGGGGTTTACAGCTTATTTCCTCACGATATCTCATTTATCATCCAACCAAACTCTGTTGTTGGTACTCAAAAAGAATCGTCTCATTGTGACGATTCTTTTGAGTACCCACAACATAGGGTTAGCGTATAACATAAGGCTTTTAGAACAAGCAAAACGCTCCCTATCAAGAGCTCTGCATGTATTAAACAGAGACAGTCGTACTCCTCTTGCATTTTCGATGTCATCCTATCTTACTCAAAGATCTGTACAAGACTTGCTCTGAAGTGTCAACCAATTCAGACAATTCAATGTATTTGTTTCGATGGTATATCTATTTACAAACAAGTCATAACATATTAGTTATTGGTAAGCTTTTATAAATAAATTAAAACATGTCGATGTTTGCACAACATATAATATACACGAATCCACCCTTTGCCTGCGTGAACCGTTTGTTTTAACCTTATGTAACCAGTATAGAGCCAGTCCAGCCGATGCCTGCGTGAACCGTTTGTTTTAAACCTATGTCACCAGTATAGAGCCAGTCCAACCGATGCCTGCGTGAACCGTTTGTTTTAAACCTATGTAACCAGTATAGAGCCAGTCCAGCCGATGCCTGCGTGAACCGTTTGTTTTAAACCTTTGTAACCAGTATAGAGCCAGTCCAGCCGATGCCTGCGTGAACCGATTGTTTTAACCCTATGTAACCAGTATAGAGCCAGTCCAGCCGATGCCTGCGTGAACTGTTTGTTTTAAACCTATGTAACCAGTATAGAGCCAGTCCAGCCGATGCCTGCGTGAACCAATTGTTTTAACCCTATGTAACCAGTATAGAGAGCCAGTCCAGCCGATGCCTGCGTTAACTAATTGTTTTAACCCTAACCAGTATAGAGCCAGTCCAGCCCATGCATGCGTGAACCAATTGTTTCAACCAAGTTGAATTAATATGATTCACCTCCTATATCCTTGACGGAGGATGGTTATATACATGTATACTTTCTGATTCCAGATTGCAGACCTGTTTTAATGGCAACTATAACAGACGACATATTTGTAACATTTCAGCAAATGCTCATTGCGGGCATGGTCTCCTTTTGTCACAATCTTTTCAGAGCTATTCAATAATCATACTTTAATTCATATATATTTTATAAAGCTATGTGAAGGTATTTTTCAATGTCGTCTTTAACAGCGGTGTTGTAAGTGGGAAAGTGTTAAAGTATCGATAGGATCACTGCTTTGATAAATGATATGTTTACATCCACTCTTTGCTTCATCTCTATTACTATAAGATCTGTGCACAAGGCCTTCCAATCATGAGACACTTGTTGCCACTGTAGATTCAGAAAAATATCATGCATATGTGCAGTCTTACTCGGCCCGCACTTCTGGCAAACAATGTACGAGTAAAACCGATCAGATATATTATAACTGATGTCCAACCAGAGATCTGAATTTTTACTTGCGATGGACACCACTTAAGCCATGATACACACACATCAGGGCAATGTTTTCCTGCAATCCAAATTTAAGCAAAGCTTATACTTCATTTAAGCGTAGATACTACTTATTTATCAATACCACGAGGTCTATTTCTTGAAACTCTCTTGCGAAACTTTTTCCGCCATGTATCGTTATATTTCATTTGTCGTCCACTTGTATTGAATTTACTTCTGTCAAATTGCACTTGTTTACTGTCGTATAAAATACCTGTGCCATTTATCAGCTTTGAAAGTTTGTGTTTTACCCGTCCTCTGATAAACGGCTTTGCTGTTGTTTTCACAAGCGGGTTGAACAAAGTCTGTAATGAAATGCTCGCGTGCTTTGGGACTGACATCACCTTTTTGTCATAGGTATTTCTTGTGAGTGTGTTCACGCGGCGGCCATTTGTGTTTCGTTTGCGTGTCGACGTTTCGATCACGTGTCGTACCTCAGTAGACGTTGGGGAACATTTCAGAATTGGGCAACATTGCTGTGTAGATACCATGTGTAGGGAACACGTGCTTGGTACGTTGTTAAAGGATGGACACCTATAAAATAAACAAATACAAGCTTACCAAATGTCGACTGGCAATAACCAGACCAGCAAGTTTCGCGTTGGTAAAGGGTGAACATCTATAAGATAATCAGATACAAGCATATCCAATGGCATCTAGCAGAAGCCAGACCATCAAGTAATGCGGAGATTCGTCGCCCAGAAAATAAAGTACCGTCGGTTATCGAAATAATTGAGTAAACCACCAGAAAAAAATGTGATACGTTAGTTTATCGTAAATGTAAACCATGAATACTCGTTTGATCCAGAAAAGAATATATTATGGTAGTTTATCGTAGATGTAAACCGTGAAGACTCATTCGATCCAGAAAAGAATGTATTATGGTAGTTTATCGTAGATGTAAACCATGAAAACTTATTCGATCCAGAAAAGAATGTATTATGGTAGTTTATCGTAGATGTAAACCATGAAAACTCATTCGATCCATAAAAGAATGTATTATGGTAGTTTATCGTATATGTAAACCATGAAAACTTATTCGATCCATAAAAGAACGTAATATGGTTGTTAATCGTAAATGTAAATCATGAAAACATATTCGATCCAGAAAAGCATGTTATACGGTGGTTTATCGTAAATAGTAACCGCAAAGGCTTATTCGATCCAGAAAATCATATAATTCGGTGGTTTATCGTAAATGTAAACCGTGAAGACTTCTTCTACACAGAACAGCAAGTAATAGGGTTGTTTATCGTAAATGTAAACCGTGAAGACTTATTATATCCACAAAAGCAAGTAATGTGGTGATTTCTCGTAAATGTAAACCATGAAGAATTATTCTACACAGAAAAGCAAGTAATATGGTTGTTTATCGTAAATGTAAACCATGAAGACTTATTTGACCAAGAAAAGCAAGTAATACAGTTGTTTTGTCGTAAATGTAAACCGTACAAACTTATTCAATCTAAAAAAGGTACAATGATGGTTTATCGTAAATGAAGATACTGATCATAAGTTTCTCAAAGTTTGTAACAAACTGGAAAGCAGCGCTGATCCAGATTAAACTGTGAGGATGGGCAGTTTTATCGGGGTCTATATAAGTGACACATGCCCTAAGTTTGTTTTCATTTAATACGGCTCCTCTTAACATAGTATGGGCGATGTATATTACCTAACAAAGCACGTGAAACGTCCAAACATTCCATTTATACATCGACATGAATTACAACCGTCGTGCCAAACCTCCCCTGTCAAGTACTTCCGGTTTTTATAATGACAGCTCGCTGTAAAAAATATTTCAGGAGGTTTATAACAACAAATAATCAAAGCACTATATAGTGCTGACGGCCTGGGGGCTGTATGTAAAGAGGAAAAGAAGGGGAAATGTGAAAGGAAATAACAATTGCAGCTTATATACTGGAGTTCCAGTATATCGTGA
>JAUELF010103079.1:0-15693 GCA_031471495.1 Clinocardium nuttallii | reverse complement strand
CGAGGTTAACACTGAAACAGTCGTTAGTAATGTAGGTATAGAGGGGTTCTAATCGACGAGATTAACACTATAACAGTCGTTAGTAAAATAGGTATGGGGTGGTTCTAATCGACGAGGTTACTTGTACGGTCGTTAGTAATGTAGGTATAGAGTCGTTCATTCTTGACAGCCAAGTATACAATTAATGTGTATTACATATAGACTATAACTGCAAACCTAAACTTTCGGATGGATTGAATTTCGTTGAATAGAAAGAAAATTATATAAAACTAAAACAGAGTATCTTCATGACTAAAAAACTGACCGATACAATCTGTCGAACATAAATTGCATGTTATAATTAAATACCATTCCGATTGAATAAGACAATTAACTAATTGAAGAACAAATAAAAACCTAACCGATTACATATCAATGTTATATTTTATATGGGTCGTAATGATATTGAAGATCGTTGGTAATGTAAATTAAGTATCTTCACTATCATTAATAAACATAGAAATAGAAGTTAGACTAGACGTTCGCCTTGACTAACACCTAATGAACATTCACAAATGTCACTGTATTCTTTATCTTTTTTAAGTTTGCATGTAGATTTAACACTTTCTTGATTTTAAAAATTTAATCAAATTTCAAATACAATTTCTTGTTTGGCTCCGCCAGTACCAATGGTTTTAATGCAAAGAGTACAGTTCCCCGTGAAATATAGGCACTTTATTAATTAAAGAAAAAGATATCTTCTCTTGGCAATTGGGAAACAATGATTCTGTTTTAACTACCATCTGCAATATACCGAAATCAACGAAATTCGATCCAAATGAAACTCTAATTCTACCATTCCCTCCCTTATTCTTAACTGAAATCTTAAAATGTAGATATTCTCATTACTCACGTTTCTAACTGTCTTTTCCACCTACATGTTCAAATACTTGTTTAATTAACCTTTATCCTGCTGAATTGACGCAACTGATATATTTATTATTGTAAAATTAATACATGATTATTGAATAATATTTCACAATATATACTGAAGGACAAAAAACAATATAGACCCATATGTGGTGTGTTTTGACATGTTATGCCCATTGCGGCGAATGTCGTTTTAGATTGCTCTGTATTGTTTGCAACTCTGATGACGTGCCTATCTCGACGTCTTACTGAAAGTCGAGTATAGCAGGATAAGGGTAAGATATGGATGAGACCTTTATATCACATGGTTATCATGCAGTGGGTCCCATTGTACCCAGACTAGTTATCTACCTTGACGTACAGCATTAGTGTTACCATGAGTGGCGCTCTGCGAAAACCAACAATAGTGCGTTTGCGACTAGTGTAGAACCTGACCAACCGTGGTATTTACGTCCGATATTTCTCTGCACTGTTCTCCTAACTACTCACACCGATATCCATGTGGGTCCTTACCAGGCAAGTCTTTTACATTAAGGTTGGTTTTCGCAAAACACCGCTCGTTGAATGAGTATGTGCTTTTTATGATAAAAGTTATGTATTTGATAAAATCAAATATTTGGAATATCAATCAACAAATTATTTGATATGTGAGCTAAGGTCTTCATCCAAATCTATTATATAATGAATATGAGCCGTCCCGCGAGAAAATCAACAATGTGGTCTCTGCGTAAAGTGTCGAAGCATGCAGCGCAGGCTTACCAGGATGGACACTTTTCGCCTCCTGTGGATTTTCTGTTTCATGAATTATTTCTCTATACCTCTATACCGCGGAGACGGAATGTGTCGGCCCGGATAAGTTTGCGCGGACAGTGGTCGATATATTACGCATATGCCATAATGTTGTTTTTTTTTCGCGGGACGGCTCATATCCCAATTTGCAAATTCCTTTAGATTCTAGATTTTCTACAGCAAACGTGTGAACAGAGTTCTATTCCCGAAATTAGTGTGTGCTTGTTTATAAATCTCTTTCAGAAATCTGAATTCTCTTTTCTTTGGTAGTTAATTCCACGTAATTACAAACTGTTAAATGTTGCTTATTTGTTAAACTGTTTTATTTCAAAGGGTTTAGGACCCTCTATACGAACCTGACCTACAAAAGGGCATCACAACCGTGTTAAAATCATGTTTACATTACAAACTGTTAACATGATTCATTCATATTTGCATGCATAGAACCGCTTATGGAAGGTAAAACATCATCTACGCAAATGTCTTCTTGCTTCGTCCAATTAAATGTTATATATAGTAATTGGGCCTAAAAAAAAGAACACATGAAAAGTGAGTTTGATTTTTTTTTAAACGAAACATATTTAAACAATGGCTGTTTAGGGGTCCTGATTATCTCGGTCGTACAAGGACATTGATGCAGGTTAAAACGAGTCCTATATTTTGCACATGTCTTAAACATCGTAATTTTCCGCTGCCTTAACTGCGATTTGTCATACAACATTTCTTCTCGTACGAATCGAAAAACTAAGCCAATCCAATTCAAAAATATAACAAATAAATTCCAGACATTTTTTATTAGATCTCTATAAATTTCATAGCAACTTTTCATGTTTATCTGACCTTTCCTGACGTATTGCTACTATTTATATCAGAGAATGCAGATGTACACCAATAAAACAATAATGACGTTTACGAACTAACAAACATGCATTTAGTTATGTTTTACTGATATGCATATAGGAACTTCATTCCTTTCCACAATACATCAAATATGCAGCAGATGACTTTGAAAAAAAAAATAGTTTATGTGAAATATAGAAAATATCAATAAGGAAAATTTCAAATGTTGAATTTAGCTGGAAGCATTGTCGCAAAATGAGATATTGCTCATTACAGATGCATTATTTGTGTGTTTATTCTTTGAATTTCAATTTGTTTCTATTATATAATGGACCATGTTCGATTGCAACGATTGATAAACTTTACATGAATCTACCTTTAAACTGTTTTTCTAAAATTGTATCGCTTAACGTGCTTTAAAGATCTCCGCTTATAAACTCTGCAACGTGTTCTTATCGCTTTGCTTGCTTCGGACAAACATCTATATCAGATATGCTTATTGAACATGTTTCTATAGAAATAAAAGTTGTTGTTGCTTTCAGGGATCTTGTGCAGCTCAGTAGCGGGTGACACATTTGTCTTGTGATTCAAATAGTACGACTGTAACTTCTGTCCATGCCCTTGAACCCAAGATAATGAACTTGAAATGAATCGGTGTATTGTAGAAGTCTTAAAGAACATTCACATATATCACTGTATTCATTATCCACGTTTAGTCTTAAATGTGCTGAACTCCAGATCATCGGAGATAAACACAAATTGAAACCTTGAAACTTCTGAAAATATTGCTAAACGTGACAACAAAGTAAATAATAAATAGTTCAAAACTATTTGGGCAGTAATTGTTGAAAAACAGTCATTTGAAAGTCGTTGAAATGTACAACATTTGGCTTAACATATCAATATTTAGATCTTTATTGTACTGGAAAGTGAAAATATTATTCTAATTTTATCCCAGAATACTATTTCTAATATTTCAAGACAATTATTGAACAGTTTTAAAACTGTTAACATACTATCTGTACTCTGTAGTTCAGCACCTTTAAAACATGTAAAGTGTACCAAAACGATCCACGTACAATTAGGTTTATAGGTTACCACAATGTATATTGACTCAGTTTATAACAGTAATAGCTGTGAAATATTGACGTAGTATAAAAACACTGTACCGCAGTGAAATTGTGGGAGTAACTATCTTCAGTAGTTTATAATTGCGCGGTGCCGAACAAAAATCAACCATAATGCATTTGTGACAAGTATATATGCAGACGAGTCGCATCTGCACTAGTCGCCAATAAGCTGTATAATTAATCAATACATTTCTGTAAAAATGCATCCATTTTCAATCTTAGCATGAGTGCGAAAGCATGTATTTTTTCCACAGTGTAATGATGACGTTAAGATTGGGTTTTCCTGGAGCACACCGCACACACGTTGAAACACTTTAATGAATAGTTGTATATAAGCCGTTCCACTAGAAAAGCAACAGTATGTACTCTGCGTAATGTATCGACCTAGATCAGCCTGCTAAGTCCGCGCATGCTAATCTGGGCCGACACATTCCGTCTCGTGTGGATAGAGGTATAGAGTAACGAGTCCAGAAGCAAAATATCAACTGGAGGCGAAAAGTGTCGGTCTTGGTTAGCCTGCGCGACATGCTTAGGCTTATCCGGGTCGATTCTTTGAGCACATTCCACAGTGTTAGCTTCCTCGTGGAACGGCTCATATATGTTACAGAGACAGGTATGGTAATCGTCTTCCTACAGAAATCAGGAATAGTACTTTAGATAGATAATCAAATTCGACATACTTACATGTTCTTAAATGTACTCGCCCATGGGACATGCTACACTATGGCTTGTGGTAACATTGTAGAAACAGATCAAGCTGGGCATGCGCACACTAGGATCAAGATCTACGCTGTTCACATATTACTTTCACAAGCGTGTTAGCCCTTTCCCACATGAAGACGCTTTCAGACGCCTCTGCAGCAAACGCCCTTTAAAAACGGTGTGGCAAATGTGAAATTACTCAGGATGAGCAATTTCATCATTTGCCAAAATGTTTTCAACTCTTTTTAATAATTAAACTGTCATTAATGGAGATTTTTCACATTTTTAAAAAAAATATTTTCAAAGTCGTCTGCAACAGATTGTGATTGTGTGCAAATGGGAAAGGGTTAAAGTTTCTGTCAGTTTTTGTAGATTCTGATTGATAAGTGCGCACACAGGGATAGGGTGATCTGAACCTACGCAGTTCAGAAAAGCCTACAAGAAATTTATCCAGCGGCGGACTCATGTGTACAATGATAAAAGTGTTGACCTAAATTCAAAATAATCAAAATAATAATCAGTTTGACCTGTGCTGAAGACTTCATTGGGAAATAAATTCCCTGTATCAAACACACTTTTAGTTTTCTAATACATGAATGACCTTGCAAATAAAGACCACCTGTGAAAAAGACCATTGTTCTCATCTTCCCATGGGTGGTCTATATACTCAGGCTGCACCAATGCAAAATACCAGTTTATTATGCGGCGCTATTCCCGACATATAGCGTCGCCAACCATTTTCGCCATTTCGAAATTTGTTGCGCATGAACCCTGCAGCCACTGTATTCGATGTAAGGTCTCCGATCTTTTACAACATGAAAAACGTACACGGATATTCATTGGATCGTCTTTATACCCAGATTGCACTGTATTTGATATTTCTATTCGATCTTTAAACACGGGTATTCATTTAGTACAACATATAAGGTCGATATCATGTGTTTTTTTCTAGCTTGCTCGGATTTATCTAATTCGTTCGCCTGTGAGTTCTGGAAAAATGAGACCCAGTGTACTGACAGTTCGAATAGTTTAATAGCGTTTCTATTCAACCTGACGCTCGAGTACTGTAGACAGACTTGCGGGTAAGATAACTCTCACTATTTAAATATGAAATGTATATCGAGTGAAGCAAGTTGTAGAACGTTAAGTTCTAACGTAAGGAAGAACTCTTCCTGTCGAGTTTGCAGTGAACGAAGTTTGAAAAGGAGAAATGAACAATTTCCCCTTTTGTCACAGTGTTTTCAACTTTATTCAATAAGTGTTTAATACAAATGTCCGTACTATAAACTAAATATGTTCAAAGTCGACTGCATGTGAGAACTCGTAAGAAACTAGTACTTATTTCGGATAATTTATCTAAATAATAACGAAATGATTAGTTGATGTATTCATTTGACCCTTTCGCACATGCAAGCGCTTTTTGACTTATATGCAGCAGACTATCTTTAAAGACACGAACAAATGCTAATATTGTGCAAATTCTTCATTTGCCATAATGGTTTCAACTTTATTTAATAATTATACCTTTACTTCTAGATACTTTTCATTGTTTTTGCAACATGTTTTCAAAGTCGTCTGCACCGTATTTGTTGTTTGTTTGAAAGAGATTAAAACCACTGCCCAATTATTGCCTAAAATTCGATCGCTGGGCCAGTGTTTCGGTTATTACTTAAAAAATGTTTGTGAATACAAAAAGCATACAGGGATTAGGTTTAGTGTCTTCCCTGTCGGTGCATAGATTACTGGACAATTACTACTGGTGTAGTACTTCTAACCTTGATATTGATCAGCATGATCTAATCCCTGACCCCTGTTACAATGCAGCAATATAGCACCAACACTGTTGGACGTTTGTTTTAATCGTGTATTACGCAAGTTTCAACAATTTCCTAATTATATCACGGATTTTCAAGTACTACTGCTCTATTTTACTTGACCCAGCCGTCTATGCTAATTCAATAATGCCGCGCGCTAAGGACGAACACGTTTTTGGTATGACTCGGCCGGAGAAAGAACCCGCAACCTCCTGCACGAGAGGCGATAATGTTGGACGTAGTAGTCTTAGATGTTCATACGGAAATTAGTCGTCGACACAGGCTTCAGCATAAACTGTGAAATAAAGTATATTACATAATTGGTGAAAACATTGTGGTATAAGGAGAAATCTATCGTTATGACCAATTTCCTTTTTGCTACACTGTTTTCAAAATGTTATGTACATATCTTCGCTGGTCAAAAACAAACATCGTTGGGTTAATCCATGTCGGTGCTAGTGGAAAGGGTCCTGTTTGTCCTGCCGAGGCTCGTGTCTTAGATGCCGGTCATGGTCGCGTTTAGTTCCGTTTCGTCTGAATAATTAATCGCGTTATCTAATTTATTTTTTCAGGCATTGCACGTAATGAGGTGATCACGAACAGTCTATGGACCAATAAAACAACAACAACAGAATGTGTGCCTGTCAACATGTGTATTATCACGTCCTTGCTAAATGGATCAAATTGGCTTTTTGTGAACGGCATAGCCCCAGATCATTATGTGCATCCGGACAATCTGATCAAGATCTATACTGTTCACATATCAAAAGCTTGTTAGTATCCTCAACTACGTTGTGTAGATGTTGATGCAATTGAGTAGATGAACAGACTAATCTCAAGCTACGATTCTTAAAAATGCATTAAAAGGAATTTCTTTGTGAAGCCCGAGCACCCTATCTCTGTATGTACGAGATATGTATCTGGATTTGGTCATTGTAGGCCAAGATATGATAGTATCATAGGCCGGTTGGTTGTGGTTTTTATATGGGCTAAAATGATATTTGAAGTCACTTTATAGCAGAACATGTGGTAAATATGATGTTTTTTATTTTTCTCATGTCAAAATACAAATGTATATGGTTTTGTTTTAAACGTTTCTTGAAATGTCTTACTTTAAAAGGAAACGTCAAATGTTGTGTTTTTGGAAGTTATGCTCAAACAAGGGCCCTTACATTTTTGCCCAACATATATTTTATCGTGTTTTGCTTTATTCGTGTTTTCACTGGACCAATTAAATATACTAATATAATACGACCCTTAATACTTTCCCACATATAGACGCATTTTCGTAATCTTTGCAGGAGATGACTTTTGAAAACATTGAGACAAAAGAAGAAATTTCTCAAAATGACCAATTTCGTCTTTTCCCACAAGGTTTTCGATTCTGTTCAATGATTTTACTTTTCTGTAATGCCATGTGTTGACTGGATGTTACCTCAGAGTCATCTGCTGCATATATGTTAAGTGTGGGAAAGTGCGGGAAAGGTTAAAAAGCACAGATACACAGATAATGCAACTATTATTTGATACCTGTTGATATACTCAGTTGTATGCGTTTTTTTAAATGATCAGATTATATATATGAGCCGTCCCGTTAGAAAACCAACATTATGGCATATGCGTAATGTATCGACTAGATCAGTCTGCGCTGTCCACGCAGACATATCAGGGCCGACACATTGGTCTCATGGTTATAGAGGTATTGAGTAATGATTCCTGAAACAGAAAATCCACAGGAGGCAAAAAGTGTCCATCCCGTTGAGCCTGTGCGACATGCTTAGGCTGATCCGGGTCGAGACTTTACGCCGAGTCTATAATGTTAGTTTTCTCGCGAGACGGCTCATTGATATATTAGATGTATCGTGCATACTGTATTGTCGTATAGATGCTGGTCGTCGTAGTGTTATTATTAATGAATCACATGGTATGTGCTATTCGCATACTCTCATGTACTAAACACATTTTCGATATGCAACAGACGATGCTTGATAAATTGTGGCAAAATTACAGTATTTTAATAATGATAAATTTCTATTTTCATTTATATTTAATAATGATTCATTCATTTTGAGAGTTTCCATACTTTCACTAAGACTATTTTAATAACGCCTTTTGTAGTTTTATTTTGTCGCATCTGTAGAAAACGACTTTTGAAAACAGTCTGGCAAAAGTATAAATGCTTATAATGAGCAATCTTTTTCTTTACCATAATTTTCCAACTTAATATTTCCTTATATCTTATTTGACTGCTGCAAATTTAGCATATATGTTGAAGTGCTAAAAGTATGTTTTAATTATAGTATTCGAACGCACGTAAAGAATATTTATCACAGTTTATTTTACCAACTACTAATATGAAACTTCCAATTGCATACACCTCCTCACGTTGAGACTTTATGTAACCAAATAACTCTTCTCGTGTCCAGAAAAATGCAAATTTATTTTCTTGGTCCGCTTATGACTAATTCTTGTAATGCATTCGCGGAAAAAGGGGACACTTAATGTTCTATAAATAAGTCCCCGTTTAAAGCTTACTATGATAGTGTATATGTATCGTAAAGAATTTTTACGTATCTATTTCATTTAGGCCATTTAGACTCGTTGATTTGAAAATACAAGGGAGATAATCCATGTAACAATATTCTGTCCAAGTCTAATAAAACATGTTAAAACTGTCCCTTGCATAGCGCAATTTCACCAATAGGTGAAACTTACTACACGTAAGTTGTTACAGCATGTACATAGGTCTGTCTGGAAGTGACGTTATATGAGCCTTGTCATATGATAACAGAACTTCTGAGGTTTTGAAACCGATAAGGTTGGAACAAATGAATACTTCTATAATCCGTTTTGTCAAAGCCGCTCTCCAGAGGTCTTTAGAATGCTTGTTTGACTAGAAAATATTAGAATGTTTAAATGCTATTGATTTGAAAACTTGAAGGTGAAATGTAACAAGGGTAGTCTATTTGTTTTTAATTAAGAGTATGCGAACACGAGAATTGCCCATCGAAACAGGTTATCCTTGTTCACGTTGTTTTCTATATTCACTGATGTGGAGTTTTCAGAATTCGGTTGCTTAAGCGAATATGTTAAGCAAGTGAAAATGACAAATATGCTAGTTATCAAAAATCGGGTAAAGATACTGTAAATGTTCAACAAAAGGGCTATTTGTTTTATGTACAGTTTAATATATCGTAAATATAATTTCCTGTTTCATTTAATAAATATATTATCATAACATTTGCTTTTTCTTCATTATATACCTCAACATGTTCGCTAGCCAAGGCTACTGTGTACATTAGCATTCCCATAAGTACTCTGTTTGCTAGTAAAACATTCGTAATTCTGTTTCACGTGGTCACAAAAACATCTCCGCAGATTCAATTGATCGCACATTATTGTCCGTCTGTTAGATTCTGGATAATAAACTTTAAAACGTATTCCGAGGTGGTTATCGACGAGGCCCGAAGCGATGCAGTCGCCATATTAACAGAAACCCGACGATGCTTGTTGCCGGTCATTCTATTGGACGACGAACGTTTCCGGATTTGGATGTGTATTTATGGGACCGCTAGGGGGCAGAGCGCGAAATTCAAATTTAAAGAAGCCGTCCAACAAGGGTAAATATGGTAATGTAAATGAACAATTACCCTTGGCTTGCGAAGATGATTCCTCAATGACCCATAAGCTTTATTTTATATGTGCGCTATAAACGCAAATTGAATAAATGATCGGTGTTTCAGGCCGCTTTCAACAATAGTTCAGTTATATCACGGTGTTTCCCGGGTATGTTATCAGTACTACAGGGGTCCATTTTATCCAGACACCAACCAGTCAGTCGTTATGCTAACCCGGCAACACTGAGCGCCAAGAAGGACAACAATATACTACCATGTTTAAAATATTTTGTCTGACCCGGTCGGGGATTGCGCCCGCGATCTCCCGAATCCGATGCGGACGCTCTTCCACTACACCACCGAGGCGCTTCTTAATTAAATGAAAATTTAGTTGCATAAAATACTGGCACTTTGTGTTTTAGTATGGTCAAGTGAACAGATGCAGTGTTTTTATTTCATTAAACCGATGTAGAGTTCTACAATCGGTCCTTTAATCATGTTTATAAATAATCCGGTTCTAAATGGCAATTTGATGTCTCCTTTTTACATTAATTATTTTAACCAAGGTTCTGATTTTGCATCAGACATTCTGTTCACATCACGCCTATTATTTAAGTAGACTTTTACAAAATGTTTCAAATATTTGTAAACTGACTCGTGGATGTTACAATACAACGATTCATCTATGCGATACAAAACGATATCCACCCATATATAAATGAAAATATTTTGAAATTTAATCCTGTCCCACGTACGTATGAATCTGCAGCAGACGACTTTTTGGACATGCGTAAGTTATGAGCCGTCCCGCGAGAAAACCAACATTATGGCATCTGCGTAATGTGGCGTCCAGATCAGCCTGCGCTGTCCGCGCATACTGATCCGGCCGACATCATTCCGTCTTCGAGGGATAGATGTATAGATGAGAAATGATTCCTGAAACAAAAAATCCGCAAGGGGCGAATATCTGCAGCAGACGACTTTTTGGACATGTGTAAACAAACTTATTAAGGAGGTATCAAGCCAAATATTACATTATCAAGAATATTTGAAAACATTGATGCAAAGAGAGAAGTTTTTCTTTATGATTACATTATTTACCGCAAAGTTTTCAAAAACGGCAGATCCATCTAATTTCGTCTGCATCTGGGAAAGGGTTAATTGAGATACCAGGTGTCAAACACCATTTAACACGACGGCCCTTTAATTTCATGTCTTTCTATTCCGCATCTAATATTTGAAATGAATAACCGGCACGACTTCAATTACTTATATGTTACAACGTTTCAACATAAAACATAACAAATAACTGATGTTTTAGACAGGGCAAAAGTTTTTATTAACGAAAAACATTACAAATGTTTTATAGTCCTTACAGGCGGACAACAAAATATATATTCTATAACATGAGAAAAATAAAATAAATTGTTAGTAAAAAAACAATTTTCTGTTTAAACAATGTGGGAAGGAATGTTTAACAGAATTGTCATTTTCTTTCTGGCGATAAATGAAAGCCTTGTATGTAAATTTAGCCAACATGCTCATAACTATCAGGCGCGTAGCTGGACCGAAAACGGTGTGCAAGCCGCTATACAGAAAACATACATGTACTTTAATTAATTAATTATTGATATGAAGAAAAGTAAAATCAGGAAACAATGTGCAAGCCCGGGCTTTTTGGCGTAAAGGCAGCTACGCGCCGGACTATTGTAGCTTTAAGCAGCTGTGCACACTTTTGCATAGTTGGCAATTTACAATAGTATTTCTTAATTCTTGATAATAGGTTCAAACTACAATAAAGTGATATTTATTTTCCAAAACATTCATTGTGTTCTTTTTACATATTCTACTCGTACGTTGTGTGTTGTTATGTCGACCGGTTTTGATCTCTACTGAATGGCTTGAACATCTCAGTTTACTTAATGCCTGTCTATATCTGAAGTTTGATACATGTACCATATATCATTTTTTATTAGTGCAGATGTTTCAAGTTTGCTAGACGTTTCAATGAAACGGAAGTATTTATCCAGTGTAAGTAATTCTCAACTACTATCGATATATAATAATAGTATATATATTCCGCTATCCATATTACCTTTGAAGGAATATATGTACATGTAGGTGATTGACAGTACGAATATGGAATACAATATTTCAACAATTGCTATATTCACACTCTCATAAACTGCTTTAGGTTAAAGGTTAAATTTTCTTTACTCGGTATAAACTTATTTTGAGCTATACTAAAATCAGGAAACTTCAAGGTATTTCAGATTATTATTTGAGGTCCACGTATAAATTTGTTAATGTAAATGTATGTAAATGATGTAATACATGTATTTGTATAAGTCAAATTAAATATATCTATCATATTAATAATATTGTGTCAATTTGATTTTATATAAAGTTAGCTTACGTCATATTATTAATTCATTGTATCGTTTATAAGTAGGGAGAAATGTAGAAAAGCACGAGGCGAAAAACAGTTTGAGGCGGTCGGCGAAGAGACCGGTTGGGGCTGTGTGTATTCGCATGTTCATCTAAGTCTTCATTGTAGGCCTACGCAACACTGACCAGTCTGATATGACCAAAATTAGTAGAAAAATGTATCTGAAACAAGAGTTTTAATATATACATACACAGTCAAACCTGTGCTAACGACCACCCAAGTTTAGCAATTCCCTGTATATAGCAGCCACGCTTTCAATTTACCAATTTCTCATTTTCTGCATACATGACTATGTAATTTATTTCACCTGCGAACAAAGACCAGTTTCTTCTCTTCGCCTCGGTCTTTAAACACTGGTTGGACTGTATATCGCCTGCCAATAAATCAAAGTGATGTGTATTGATTGATATATTTGGGTTTAATGCCGTTTCCAACAATTTGTCAGTCATATCAGAACAGAACAGAACATAACTTTATTGATGTGATCTAAAAACAGATCATCATCGTGCAAACATATTTACATAACATAACATACGTGATTGTGTAAACAATATAAAATTACAGAACACAAAAAGTAAATAGTTATCTCTTGAAGTATCCTCCCTACGATCTTAAATGGAGGTTGGACGTACATGCAGTAAAAACAATATCACGGCGGCCAGTTAACCTACTCAAGTGTCATTGGCTTTTTCACACAAGTATTCCACACAACAGTCTTGCCAAGCTACAAAGTGATACAGACATACTGACAGGCGGACACATGACAGACAGGACTTTCATCAGTCACCTTACCATTTCAGGGTTGTTACAAACACCAGGTATTCAAGGTATGCATGCATTCCGTTTGAGACTCCGCTACGTCATCTGTTTAATGAATTCACTGATTTATATCACAGACTCCCTGCTTGTTTTTTATTGTCTGTCGACAATGCGTACAACGGAAACTAGCAATAAACAGTGTCGTCCGCAATTCAATCGTTCCTCCTTTGTTAAATTTAGACATATTCTCACTTAACCTAACAGCATACCAAATGATTGGCTTGAATTCTCGTCGACAAGCATTAACAAACATGCTCCTTAGTGCTGCGATCGAATTGATATGCGTTGAATACTTATATAAACACTGTAACATGTCTTTTAGATCACAATGCTTTCAAAACAAATACAATTTGAGCCGTCTCGCGGGAAAACCAACAGTGTGGCCCATGCGTAAAGAATGCGGACAGACACGTTTCGCCTCTTGTGGATTTTCTGTTGCAGGAATAATTTCTCTATACCTCTTTCCCTCGAAGACGGAATGTGTCGGCCCGGATCAGTATGTGTGGACAGCGCAGGCTAATCTGGTTGATACATTTGCAGATGTCATAATTTTAATTTTCTCGCGGGACGGCTCAGTTGTAATATAGCGTGCCATAGGTAAGTTTACAGTACTACAGTTCCCTCTATCCTGATACCAGCAAGTTAGTCGTAAAGATAACCTCACAATCCATACAGTTACTACCATTGTCAATATTTAAGTATTAAACGGCTGGGGTATCGAACCCGCGACCTCCCGCAAGCTGCCGAAGCGGACATTCTTCAACTACATCACCGAGGCGGTGCCATGAGTTTATACACAAGTATATATACACCGTTATGAAAGTAAAAATATATTTGAAATGTCATTGGTCAGTTACCCCTATTGTATCACTTTGTCATATTGACTGTCACTTCAAATCATATATTTTGTCGAGACCCGGTATCTTAGTCGGCAGTAACACGGGATGTCAATCCAGGGGTTGTGAGTTCGAATCCCGGTTCGGCCAACTTTCTTTCCGACGTTTGACAAGAGTCAATGCAGCATGCGTCATTCGTTTTCCACCAATGGGCTAAGTCTATGTTAAAAAGCAGCCAGATGCTTGGGAAGATTGTTGTGTGGAGTACTGGTGTGAGAAAACCAGGAAATAAATGAGTAGATGAACTGGCCGCCGTGATATGACTGAGAAATTGTTGAAACTCGTGGTAAGTGGAATTGGATTTTCCTTACATCGTTTGCGCGAGTGGTGTAGTGTTATTTAAAAGTTTACGCGTGACGCACATATTTTACTCGATGTGACTTAGCGGAATACACATCTCAAAGGTGCAAAGCATTTATTCATACGAAGAAGTATTCTGTGAGTTTCAATAAACTATTGAGTACCAACATACCTACAAACACTTGATATACTACTGTGTAATCATACGGAAATCCGTTCTCGTTAAAGTTATAAGTGCTTTCAACGCTGTTAAGGGATACAAAGCACCGGACTTGTATCATTGAAAACCTCATTGGATAAAACCGTTCGACGAATGGAAAACATTCGCGGCGTCTCAGGTAAAACGAGGTAACCGACGTGGCCGAGTGGTTAGCGTCTAGGATCTCGGGTTCGATACCCGATCGCGGTGGTCATGATGTAGTGCCTATGAGCATGACCCATTTCCTAGCCTAGTGCTGGTTAGTTTAACCAGTGGCCATGATGTAGCACCTATGAGCAAGGCCAATTTCCTAGCCTAGTACTGGTTAGCTTAACCAGTGGTCATGATGTAGTGCCTATGAGCAAGGCCCATTTCCTAGCCTAGTACTGGTTGGTTTACCCAGTGGTCATGATGTAGTACCTACATGTATGAGCAAGGCACATTTCCTAGCCTAGTAGTGGTTTGTTGACACAGTGACCATGATGTAGTACCTATGAGCAAGGCCCATGTTCTAGACTAGTACTAGTGTGTTTACCCAGTGGTCATGATGTAGTACCTACATGTATGAGCAAGGCACATTTCCTAGCCTAGTACTGGTTTGTTTACCTAATGGTCATGATGTAGTACCTACATGTATGAGCAAGGCAGATTTCCTAGCCTAGTACTGGTTTGTTTACCTAATGGTCACGATGTAGTGCCTATGAGCAAGGCCCATTTCCTAGCCTAGTAGTGGTTTGTTTACCCAGTGGTCATGATGTAGTACCTATGAGCAAGGCCCATTTCCTAGCCTAGTACTGGTTTGTTTACCAAGTGGTCGTGATGTAGTACCAATGAGCAAGGCCCATTTCCTGGCCTAGTACTGGTTTGTTTATCCAGTGGTTATGATGTAGTACCTATGAGCAAGGCCCATTTCCTAGCCTAGTCGTGGTTAGTTTACCCACTGGCCATGATGTAGTATAGATTAGCAAGGCCTGTTTCCTAGCCTAGTACTGGTTTGTTTACCGAGTGGTCATGATGTAGTGCCTATGAGCATGGCCCGTTTCCTAGCCTAGTAGTGGTTTGTTTACCCAGTGGTCGCGATGTAATACCTATGAGCAAGACCCATTTCCTAGCCTAGTACTGGTTTGTTTACCCAGTGGTCGTGATGTAGTACCAATGAGCAAGGCCCATTTCCTTGCCTAGTATTGGTTTGTTTATCCAGTGACCATGATGTAGTACCTATGAGCATG
>JAUELF010102968.1:0-15695 GCA_031471495.1 Clinocardium nuttallii | reverse complement strand
TATACGATGTATGCAGATAGTGAACATAATACCAAAGACTTACAGTATCAGATTAAACCACACACTATTATTTATTGCGAGATATCACAAATTTCCAATACTTGCATGCAAATCTTAACCTGGCAATGCTGACGCCAACGCCTGGGTAACCCTTAATAAGTGTGTGAAGTATCAAAGCAACAGCTTACACAGTGTCTGAGAAAGGCCTTGCACGCAAAGGCGTGACCAAAATTCTAAGTCCAAAAAGGGGCACAATTCAGTCAAAATCCATTCCAGAGTTATGGGACATACAAGGTCATCTAATGAACCTGAATAAGTGTGTGAAGTTTCAGGGCAACAGCATAATATTATGTATACAGTGTCTGAGAAAAGGCATTGGTGTCTGAGAAAAGGCATTGCACGCAAAGGTTTGATCAAAATTCTAAGTCCAAAAAGGGGCACAATTCAGTCAAAATCCATTCAAGAGTTATGGTACTTGCCATACAAGGTCATCTAATGACCCTGAATAAGTGTATGAAGTTTCAAAGCAACAGAGTACACAGTGTCTGAGAAAAGGCCTTGTACGCAAAGGCTTGACCAAGCTTGCAACGCCAACGTGGACGTGACTACATAAGCTCCCCTATTTCTTCGAATAGGCAAGCTAAAAATCTATCAATAATACAGTGAACTCCGGGTCAGTAACCAATTTAATTCTTTCCCTCATACGACAATTCTGCAGCACACGACTTTGAACATATTTTGCCAAAACATCAAAATCTCAAAACGTGCAATTGTTCAGTGGTAAATAACCTGAGGTTCACTAGTTTAATTTAACCCTATCCCTCATATAGACGCTTTCTGACACCTCTGCAGCAGACGGCTTTTTGAAAACATAGTGACAAAAGAAGAAATTGCACAAAACGTTCAATTTCTCCTTCTGCCACAATGTTTTCCACTTTTAGTCATAGGTTATCCATTCAATTACAGAGATTTTCTATTTTTGACAAAATATGTGTAAAGTCGTCTGCTGCAGAATTATCGTATGAGGGAAAGGGTTAAAGTCGTCTGCTGCAGAATTGTCATATGAGGGAAAGGGTTAATATTTGTCAGAATTGAAAACAGTGTGGCAAATTTCTTTATTTCGTCACATTTTTCTTCAAAAGGGTTAAAAGTTAAAAAGTGATAAAGTGCATATAGTTCATGTTCCTAAAACCTATATCAGTGAGACAATTCTTTTGATTACAACAACAGAGATTTTGTTATATAAGACAAGATATATCCCTCTTATCTTAACCAAGATATTTCCCCTTAGTTCAACTGAGATATTCCACCCCTTATATCCACCTCTTCATGTAATTTAGTGTAAAAGTGAAAGATTTGTTCTTAAATTCAAAGAAATTAGAAAAAACAAAACAATATCCGGTTTTTATTTCTTTGGTTTACCAAAGAAGTATAGTTACCAGAAACTCGGGGCTTGTTTTTTCTCTTTCTTTTTTTTAGATTGTGAAGCCTATCCAACAAGCATAGAGTCAGGAAAGCTGTGCCTTCTGACCAGGCGTTGTACTGATCGCAGCTAACCTCAACAACTTTATCTCGATACCCGGTATTCCTAAAATTGGCTATATACTCTTCCAAATGCAAAGTCCATTTTAAAACTTAAACATTAAAAAGATTAAGCTTGTTACAAAAACCATCCAAATTTGATGTTTTCTTACCTTAACCTTTCTTTGTGACATTTGGCAAGTGCTTTACATAGATTAGGGTCAGGGCAAAGGTCAAGTGGAGTTTGACCCTTCTTGTTTTTAACATTCAGGTCAGCTCCATTGGCAGCAAGAAAGCAGGCAATAGATGCACTTGACTTTTTATCCGCTCCAGAGGTACCCAGTCCCATCAGTAGCTGTAAGATATAACATGTTATTGTGCAATAATATTCCTTAAAGAAAAACATCTCTTAACCACCTCCCACCTATAGACACATTTTGACGAAGCAGACAACTTTTGAAAACATCGTGACAAAAGCAGATATTGCTCAAACAATATTGCCACATTGTTCTCAACTTTTTCAGTAATTATACCTACAATTATAGAGATATTCAATATTTTTGAGAAGACATTTTGAAAGTCGCCTACTGCAGACTTGTCATATATTGGAAAGGGTTAAGTGATTCAACATATATGCAGCAGGTGACCTTGAAAACATCTAGACCTATGGATAGAACTTGATTTGCTGTAAAGTGTTATAAACATTTTTGAAAAACACGTCTGCTGAAGATGTCTCAAAATGCATCTGCAAGAGTGCAAGGATTCAGTTGCACATATGAATTAACCCTTTCCCTCATATAGACGCTTTCCGATGCCTCTGCAGCAGACGGCTTTTTGAGAACATAGTGACAAAAGAAGAAATTGCACAAAACATGCAATTTCTTCTTTTGCCACAATGTTTTCCACTTTTGTCATTGAATGGATAACCGGATAACCTATGTTTTGAAAAATTACGTTCAAAGTCGTCTGCTGCAGAAATGTTGTATGAGGGAAAGGGTTAAAAGATGTCGAATGTCGAATGTAATGCATGAAACTCTTAAAACATTGCTAACATTCAAAACCGAAAAATCTGACTTCGAAGTTAAAATACTGTTGTTCACCCACTCTATAAATTGTTAATAGTATATAAAGACATTGTGACTTACTCCTGTTCAATGAATAAATAGTTCTCTAGTAGTAATGACTAATCAGATCATCAATTGATGCAGGATTCTTAGTTTAACCCTTTCCCTCATACGACAATTCTGCAGCAGACGACATTGATCATATTTTGTTAAAACATGGAAAATCTCTATAATTAAATGGATAACCTATGACTAAAAGTGGAAAACATTGTGGCAAAAGATGAAATTGCACGTTTTCTGCAATTTCTTCTTTTTTCACTATGTTTTCAAAAAGCTGTCTGCTGCAGAGGTGTCAGAATGCATCTACATGAGGGAAAGGGTTAAAGTTGTCTGCTGTAGATATCTTGACTGCGGGAAAGAGTCAATCAGCAGTAACTGTTGTCAGAAACACCTTAAGGTTACTTTTCGGACGGCGGCACATTTTATCAGTTTGCCTTCGGACACTAGCTGTACTATTGTTTTTTTTTTCTGTAACCTTTTCACTTGATGTGATGATAATAGAGTTGACCGCTTTGATTGATTGTTTAGTGTTTCATGTCATTTAAAAAAACCAAACAGTTATGACACGGAAATTCCTGGGTAAGTTACGGCAGTACTCTTCTTTGTTCATTTAATTTGACGCCAGCTTGTCAGTTGTAATGCTAACCCTGCAACTCTGAGCACCATGAAGGGCAGCCATTTTTAAATTCTTTGGTACGTCACCTGACCATTGATGGAACCTGCGCCCGAGGTGGATGTCTACCTACCACTAGAGACACTCTTTGTGAAAGAAATTGTAACATCTTGAAATTAGGATGTAGAAGCACATGTACTCTTACAGTTTGACGTTTCTCCCTTTCCAAGAATGGTTCTTTCAAACGGTCTGTTAGAGAAGCTTCAAAAGTTCTATCTATATCAGGGTCTGGGTTAACCCCCCTTTCTCACTCCCAGTCCACTTTTAAAAACTGTTGCAAAGTGATTAATTGTTTGGTGTTTTACGCAGCTTTCAACAATTTTTCAGTAATAAAATAGCATTTCCTGGTAAGTTACCAGTACTACTTGTCCATTTATCCTGACACCAGTCAGGCAGCTGTTATTCTAACCCCGCAACCCTGAGTGCCAAGGAGGGCAGCCATTACTACCCATCTTTAAAGTATTTGTAATGACCCAGCCTGGAATAGAAGACGTCTTGCACACAAGTCCATCACCGAAGCACTGGGATTATAGTGAACAATTTCCACTTTTGTCACAATATTTTCAATTCTATTCAACAATTTCAAATTGTTGCAAAGACGTTTTCAAAGTCTGCTGCAGATATGATGTATACATGTGAGAAAGGGTTTAAAACACTGATTTAGCTTGAATAGTAAAATAAGCCCGACAAACCTGAGTTTATCCATAGTTTTATCTGTCAACGTCTTCAATTTCTGTGACAGTTGGTAGATAGAGGACACAATGATTGTATCATAAGACTGAAAATGAACGAAATACATAATTAATATATTGATGAAATGATTTAAATACCTAACTGTCCAAATGGCAGTCAAAATGACATGCTGATAACTCTTTTTTTTAAAGTATATTTGCGGAAATCTAGTTATGACATGTCGATCATCAATCTTTTCCAACATACAACAAATCTGCAGCAGACGACTTTGAAAGTATCTAGACAATAATTGAAAAACTGTATTAATGAAAGGATAATGGTTTAAAAGAGTTAAAAACTTTGTAGCAAAAGAGACAATTTCACATAATGATCAATTACTCCCTTTGTTACATTGTTTTCAAAAGACATCTGCTGCGTATGCATCAAAAGGATTTTTAAAACAATTTCAAACCCCCTCTATTAATGAAACCTTTCCCACATACAAAAAATCTACAGCAGACAACTTTGAAAACATTAAGTAAAAGGTATGTGAACTCTTTATAAAGAATAACTATAATAAAACAAAGTTGAAAACATGGTGGCAAAAGGAGAAATTCATCTTTATGAGCAATTAATTCCTCCTTTTGTCAGAAGGTTTTTCAAAAGTTGTCTGCTGCGAGTGTCAAAAAGCATCTTTATAATGAAATGGCTTAATGCCAATACATGATGGCAATACTTTTTTATACAAAATATATAAGTGCATCCTCCTTTGAAATGATATCTCATTGCATGCTACCTTTTGAAATGCTCTCATTGCATGCTACCTTTTGAAATGCTCTCATTGCATGCTACCATTTAAAATGCAATCTCATTGCATGCTACCTTTTGAAATGCTCTCATTGCATGCTACCTTTTGAAGTGCAATCTCATTGCATGCCTACTTTATGCTATGACAATATTTTGTTCTGTTTGCTGCATGTGACATTTGAAATCAATGTAAGAAAAGGATAAATCATTGAGAACGAGACTTATCCACATAATTTTTTTCATGTAAAAACAAGAATGGAGTGCTCTGTGGAGCATGTGTGTCACCTGCACTGCTCATTGAAAGTGTGATGAAAAAGTATGCCGGACAGACAGACGCTGGACAAAAGTGAGAGGGACAGACGCCGGACCAAAATAAAAGACCTAATCCCTACGTGCCTACCATGCTATGCAGTGTGACACAAAAATGGTGTATCTTATATTTCATTCTGTTAAAAATATTATTTTCCCATTTCCCGCAATGTTTTCAAAAAGCTTTCTACTGCAGAAGCTTCAAAAGTCATCATATGTACATAACAAGAAACCACTGAAGACGGCAAGGATGGATTGTCGGCAACTTGACCTTGAAAATCGACAAACAAAGGTCAAGGTCAAAGTAACCATAGAAATCAATAGAACTTGTTACCCAGGTTACCTTAAGGCAAAGTTTCAAGTTTGTAACCCTTTCCATATTATGCAGTGCTGAGATTCTGCCTCAACCTGAAACTTTAACCAAAATGTTCACGGACATCACCAATCCAGAGATCAGAATTTTTCAAGCAAAATCCGGCCAATAATTAGAAAAGATGAATAGAAAATGTTAAAAGATTATGTTTATAGTCTGAGCTGACTTGTGTGGCCATTATGTTGGATTAATTTAGCTGGCAAAGTTCCCAGGGCTTGTATTACAGATTGGTCTTAATTTGTGCCAATTAACAAAACATGCCTGTTAGCATTGGAAGGAAAAACTGGTGTAATGATAATATTTATCCCAAGTTGTTTCATGCACCATGCATTTTAACCCTTTCCCATTAACACTGGTGTAATGGTAATATTTATCCCAAGTTGTTTCATGCACCATGCATTTTAACCCTTTCCCATTAACATCAATCTGCAGCAGAAAACCAGAAACATCTAGGAAAAATAGGGAAATAAATGGACAAACAATTATTGAATTAAGTTGAAAGAGTTGTGGTAAAAGGGAATTTGTTTCCCTTCTGTCACAATGTTTTCAAAAGTGGTCGTCTGCAAGGGCGTCAGAAAGCGCCTGTATGAGGGAAAGGGTTAAGACAAAGTAATAGAAAAGTGTTCAAAGGATCATAA
The DNA here is from genome assembly GCA_031471495.1 of Clinocardium nuttallii. Taxonomy (NCBI): domain Eukaryota; kingdom Metazoa; phylum Mollusca; class Bivalvia; order Cardiida; family Cardiidae; genus Clinocardium; species Clinocardium nuttallii. Next base: position 9,578 of record JAUELF010102968.1, on the reverse strand, counting down.
TGTGTCACCTTTCGAAATGTCACCCGAGTAATTGCGTGCCAGACAGAAGTGAAGTGTCACAATATATAGCAGAAAGAGTGACAAAATATAGCAGAAACAGTGACAAAATATAGCAGAAACAGTGACAAAATATAGCAAAAACAAAGACAAAATATAACAGAAAACAGTCGAAAAACAGGAAAGAATATAATGGTCAAAATTTGTTTAAATGATCAGCTTTTAAATGGAATTGTACCAAGAAAAATGAATTATTACAATATCAGCAATTTCTTTTTTAATCACAATGTTTTTCACAAGTTTTCTACAGAAACAATGGTCTTTGGAAATAATGGGGTGTCAAAATAGCAATTATGCCCGAGTCTCTGTGAAAACCAACCAGTAAATATTACACAGACAACAAGAATTGGGCACCTGTGCTTATAAGATCTAAATTGATACAGATTTGATGGCTGATCTGGATCTACACTGGTTGTGAATTAATGCCTTTCAGTTGATTTCGGCTCATTTACAGTTTCCTTGATAAAGAAAGAGTCTGCTTCAGACCTTTAGGACAATATTTATGTATAATTATGTTTTCCATGGTAAAACATTCTATATTGCTGATTCTATAACTGCCCCTTGATTGACCCCCTTCTCTCATAAACAATTCTACAGCAGACGCCATTGAACATATTTTGTCAAACAATAGAAGATCTCTTTAGTTGAATGGATAACCTCATGACTAAAAGTGGAAAACATTGTGGCATAAGGAGAAATTGCTAGTTTTGAGCGATTTCTTCTTTTGTCACTATGTTTTCAAAAAGCTGTCTGCTGCAGAGGCGTCAAAAACCGTCTATATGAGGGAAAAGGTTAATATTAATGAATTTTACAACATCCCTTGTTTTAAAATGTGCATCCCGATTATATATGAAAAGTATGCCAACAAACAAAATGTTTCAGCAAAGTCAAGTAATCGAAAGACAAACCCTAACAATTGAAGGGACTAATCTGCATCAGCGGTAATGAACAGTGCATATATAGACAAATTATGTCTGTATATATATAGCTGCTGTTACAGAGAGTTGGTAGTAAACTAATTGATGACTTCATGCAAAACAGGTGTAACTTCATTTGTAACAAGATGTAGTTACAACCGTTTTGCATGAAGCCATCAATTTCACTCAAGTCCAGAACTCAGCAGCCTCAATGTTCACTTTGTTCACAATATAACAATTTATATTCCTTGACAAATATTGTAACTTGACTTTGCTTAGTTAAACAAGAGGGCAATGATGGCCCTGGATTGCTCACCTGATTTTGTTTTCCCACTAAAGCCATATAAGCCCCGCCCCCTGGCGACCATAGTTTCTAACCAATCAACTTGGCTTGAAGGAATCTTATAGGTCACCCTTGAAACATTTCTACAAAATTATTTGAAAATCGTCCTGACATTTTTGTCAGAAAAGATTTAAGTTTTCACTATAGCCATATAAGGCAAAATAGCCCCGCCCCCCTGGCGGCCATGTTTTTCGATCAATCAACATGGCTTGAAGGAATCTGATAGTAGCTCACTTAAGGATAATTTTTACAAAATTATTTGAAAATTGGTCTGACACTTTCGAAGGAGAACATTTTTTTAAGTTTTCACTATAGGCATATAATGCAAAATAGTCTCGCCCCCTGGCCGCCATGTTTGTGACCAATCAACATGGCTTGTAGGAATCTGATAGACGGAAGAGGCACGACGGACGCCGGACAAAAGGCGATCACAATAACTCACCTTGAGCACTTCATGCTCAGGTGAGCTAAAAACAAAAGCAATATCTGACCGATGACTTAGGTTTAATTCAGGGCCAAACTATAGAAACTTTATGTAATTGAAAGTTTAATCATTTAAAAAAGTTAAAAACATTGTGACAAAAATAGAAATTGCTTATCATGAGCAATTTCTCCTTTTGCCACAATGTTTGAAAAGTGATTTGCTGCAGATTTGATGTATGTTGAAAATGGTTAATTAAAGGAGCCTTTATCAGCATGTTGTACTTAGTACCTACACATATATCAGAGGCCCAGATAACCCTTTCCCTCATATAGACGCTTTTTGACGTCCCTGCAGCAGACGGCTTTTGAAAACAGTGACAAAACAAGAAATTGCTCAATATGAGCAATTTCTTCTTTTGCAATACTGTTTTCCACTTTAAGTCATGGTTATCCATTCAATTATAGAGATTTTCTATAAAAATGACAAAATATGTTCAAAGTCATCTGCTGTAGAATTGTTACATGGGGGAAAGGGATAAGGAGGTCATTCAGATCTGAGGTCATTAACCCAGAATATCTTTCTTGCTTTTTTGTAATTAAACTCTAATGTTGGTTTTCTCAAGACGGCTCATATGCAGATGCAATCATTCACCACATATAGATTTATTTTAACCCTTTCCCTCATATAGACGCTTTCTGACGCCTCTGCAGCAGATGGCTTTTTGAAAACATAGTGACAAAAGAAGAAATTACACACAACATGCAATTTCTCCTTTTGACACAATGTTTTCCACTTTATGTTTTGACAAAATTAGTTCAAAGTCGTCTGCTGCAGAATTGTCGTATGAGGGATAGGGATAATGCCTCTGCAGCAGACAACTTTCGAAAAAATTGTTTTTAACTTTATCCAATAAATAAATTTTCATAAAAAGTGGATCTCCATAGTTATGCCTAGTTGTTTTCAAGTTTTCTGCTGCAGAGTTGTTGTATGTCAGAAAGGGTTAAGTCAACAAAGCTTATCAAACACTGCTTTACTCACTTTGACATCTCATTTTGCACATCATCCTGAAAAGAAAAGATCAAAGACTATTTACCCAGCTGAGGGAAATTGCCTTCTCGAATTTGATTGATAGAAAAGTTCTGATGCTTGTCATAAAGATTGGATGAAAAATGTAGCTTCTAGAGTGTTCAGAAAGTTATTCTAACCTTGGTTAACTTAAGCCAGGTTAAGTTACTCAACCTTGATTAACATTGACTGTAGAGGTTGAGTTACCTAGCCTGAGCTAAAAATAACCAAAGTTAGGTAACCCATCCTTGATTTAAATTCATTGTAGAGATCGAGTTACCTAACCAGGTTAGGTTTTGAGGTTAAGTTACCTAGCCAATGTCAATTTCTGCCAAATTATGACCTTGTCCTTGAGATTTTTTATGTTGAATGATATCCCATGACTAAACAATACACCTCACAAAGTCTCAGAAAAATTCCAGTAGAGGTTGCGGAGATATCGTTATTTGTAAAAGTGGCCGCTACCGCTGGAAAAGTGACTGCTATGTCTCACTCCGCTATCGTGGGCAAGACAAAAAGGTGCAATTTATTTATTCAATACATTTTTTTTTGTAGTGTTAACTTTTATTCAATTAAAAAATATTATGGATGTACCAAAGATCAACAAGAAGATTTGTATGTACAAAAAATTAGAAAGTACAAAAATGATGCTTACACAGTTCTGAGGGGCAAGCATAATTCAGTTCTGATCTTGAAAAAGGGTATAATGTATGATAAAAGTAAGTATGACTGATACTATTTGGCCTGCAATCTACTTATCATGATATCATTCAGTTTTGTCTACATTTCCATTTAAGCAGGAAAAGCAACCTTAGCGTGAGTATGAGTGTTCTAGATCAGAGCTCTAGGTAACTAGTCCAACATAGAAAGACATCGCATATGCTCATTCTTCATTTTGTTATTATCCTACATACGCATTTGCACAATAAATGACAGATGATAAAACAAGCAACCGAAAGTCTAAATGATTAGGTCAATAGATAATTAATTACATGTTTTTAAATCCTTATTTAAGCAACAAAACATATGTTGTGAGTACTCAAAAGACTCATCTCAGTAAGTTGATTTTCGGTACCCACAATATAGGTTTAAATGAGTGCTATCCAAGATATCCTGTTTACTCTTCCTTCAAGTCAAGTGCTCTGTAGATAGGCTAAATATCTCATTCTCCATGTGCATCCATTCTATCTGATCCAGTTAGGCACTGTTTCTTGAAACCTTCAATGAGTGATTGATGTGCAGATCAAGATTAGATTATGGAGATGCACAAACTGATCTTGTTATGTACTGGTTGTAAGAACCTTAAGCAGAGCTCTAGATAAGGAGCATATTTCATTTTTTTAACTCTATGTTTGGCCTCAAAACTCTATGTTGTGGACACTCATAAGAATCGTCTCCACTTTGAGTATCCACAACATAGGATTTAATTCAGTATTAAGTCAGACATTTTAAGAAAAACACCTGTTTACTCCTTCTTATATGAGGCTTCTGCCTAAGGTTGGATTTCCTGGAGTGTTCCCTTGGTCATAAATTCCCCATGAAGCAACATTAATTTTACAAAGAAACATCCTTAACTATCTTGAAATTTCTTACACATTGAAGTATAGGCAGAGTATCTTGTAAAGGGTTTCTTAACATCATGTTTTACTTGTTACATTTTACAAAGACTTTTGTGAACCTTAAGCAGAGCTAGATAAGGGGTATTTTACATATTCTAAAATCCTTAGTTGACATTCAAACCCTATTTTGTCTGTACTGAAAAGAGACGATTCTTTTGAGTACCCACAACATAGGATTTGGTTGAGTAATAATAGCAATATTGTGGGGAAAAGACCCGTTCACTGCCTCTTATCTAGTCCTCTGTTTAAGTCTTATACCAATGGCCTGATAATCAAATATGCTATCCCCTTGTGAAACATACCGTAAATGAGTAAATATGTATTGAATGTTTGTATTACTGTCATTATTATTACATATTTATTAGGGTTTAATGCCGCTTTCAACATTATTTCAGTTATATCAAGGTGACTATTATTATTACAATTATCATTATAATTTTATTTATCATAATAATTTCCATTACTATAATAATTATTACAATAATTTATTTCTCTTCAACTTACCTCATCCATTAAGTTGTCAAACTGAAACAAAAAAAGAAGAGTACTTGGGTTTGAATGAGGATAAGATATAACTACACAAAGATCTAGATAAGGGGGGAGTATTTTATGCACTAAAATAAATATTTTGACTTCAAACCTACATTGAGGTCATCAAAAGAATGATCAATCGTCTAATTGAGAAAATTCATTTGAGTATCCACAACATAGGTATAACTGGGTTATCAGACAGCTTTTACAGGAAAAAGACTTGTTTATTCCTCCTTATTTAGGGCTCTGTTAATTCAGAGCTCCAGATAAGGAGCGTATTTCAAATCATTCTTAAATCTTTATTTGACACTTAACCCTTTCCCTCATATGACAATTCTGCAGCAGACGACTTTGAACATATTTTGTTAATAAAAAAGTAAATCTCCATAATTGAATAGATAACCTATGACTAAAAGTGGAAAACATTGTGTCAAAAGGAGAAATTGCACGTTGTGTGTAATTTCTTCTTTTGTCACTATGATTTCAAAAAGCCGTCTGTTGCAGAGGCGTCAGAACGCGTTTATATGAGGGAAAGGGTTAATCCTTTCCTTCATACAGCATATATGTAACATGAGCGACGTGTACATTTTCCACAACCTTAAAAAAGATCGTCTGCTATTGATGTGTCAAAATACGTGTATACGTGGGAAAATGTTAATTTCTCGTACAGTTAGTTTATTTTATGACAGATTATTTAATATTATGATCAGGAATAAAAATCTCTCATCGTGAGCTTTCATGATGGGAAAGAATAAAGTGTCCAGTATGATTTAACCCTTTCCAAAATACATCAAATATGCAGTAGACGACTTTAAACACACATATATATATGATAGAGAGAGATAGATAGATATATATATTTTGCTGACTTGAACTGTACATAGTTCTTCGTCATACAACATTAGTTTTCTGGAAATAAATTTCCTGGACTAGAGAACATGCGTGGAAAATGATAATTTACCGGCAATTAGCATGTTACTACTTTCCTCACATTATTTTTTTATAACATATGTACTTTTAATTCTCAATACGTTTTGTTTATCAGATGGTTTCAAAGCATACGCCTAAAAACAGCATGGCAGGTACATTTGTAAGCTTGAAACATGGTTTAAAACAAATAAGCAGCAGACGATATTTATTTTTGAAATGCATCTGTAAGTGGGAAAGGGTCAATGATTACTAATGTACAGATTAGTCACAAACCTTGGTTAGAACACAATCCCTCTGCGTACCAGAATGGTGCGTGAACAGTTTATATTAATCCTTTCCTACGTGTATCAATTCTACAGCAGACGACTTTGAAAACCTCCTGGCAGAAATATGAAAAATCGTTTTAACTGAAAAAAAATAGATATTGATTACAAGATGTGGCAAAATAAGACATTTCTCTTTATAGGTAATTTCTCCTTTTGTAACTATGTTTTATTTTTAAGTTGAACTATGCAGACGCGTCGATATGTATATGCGTGTGGGAAATGGTTAAACTATAAATCAATTATTGATCGATTGTTGTAGATATTGATGTCTGTAACTTTATAACAAGTTATTCCGAAATAAAGGAAAATCGATCCTGACTTTTGGCCTCTGTCATCCAAACTCCCGCATTTTGACCCTTTCCCATATACAACAAGACAGTAGAAGATTACTTTGAAACTCTTGGGTAAAACTATTGAAATACAAATAAAAAAATGTTATTGAAATAATAATAAAGAAAATTATATTTGCTGAATAAATTTGGAAAACATTGAAGCAAATGGAGTTTCGCCACAATGATTTTAAAATTCGTCCGCTACTGATGCGTGAAAAAGCTCCTTCAAGTAGGGAAGGATTAACGTAATTCTATGAGCAAATGTACCACACGCCGAAAACCCATTGGTTTGTTTAACTGGTATATCAAAAAGTGAGACCTCGTCTAGCAATGGTGGGGTCTAAAATGAACACCCTGAGCCGTCCCGCGAGAAAACCAAAATATGGCATCTGCGTAATGTGTCGACCAGATCAGTCTGCGCTGTCCGCCTCAGGGGGATATAAGTATAGAGTAATGATTCCTGAAACAGAAAATCCACAAGAGACGAAAAGTGTCTATCCGGGTAAACCTGCACGGCATGCTTAGGCTTATCCGGATCGACAATTTACGCAGATTCCATAATGTTGGTTTTCTCACGAGACGGCTCTACCTGTTTTGCCAGCAAGTTATTTTTGGGACTACACCTCGAGTTTTTTATCAGAAGATATAGTATACTGAAGCAGAGGACTATTTAATTGGGAGAAAACTGGTCCCGCCCTATGCTGTAGGTATTCAAAAGAACCGTTTCAATGAGACATTTCTTTTAAGTACTAACTTCATAGGGTTTAGGTTTCATACAAGGGTTTTAGAACATGAAAAAAATCCCTTAGCTAGAGTTCCACAGTGAAGGCTCTAGCAAGACTGTGCGGATGTCACAGGCTTTTATGACAAGCTCATCATTCAAAGTTTATATATCTCATTGAAAAATCCATTCGAATTAGTTAACCTTTGTAAATTAATAAAATACGCCTTTAAAGAAATAAGTTGTCATATCCTATATTAACGTAATAATAAACAAAAGATATGTCTGACATTCGTTTAAATGGAAACGAGGACTTTGTGGAAATAAGTAAATATGTTAAAAATATTAAGTCATAGAAGTGGGAAAAGAAAGAGAAGAAAACATAGGACCCTCTTAACTCAATGTAACCCTTTCCCACACATGCACACCCTTTCTGACGCCTTTGCAGCAGACTTTTGCAAAAAAACATTGTGTTAAAAGGAGAAATGGCTCATTTAGCTACAATCAATCAATTTTCTTTCTTCTGAAGAGAGTTTTCATAGTTTTGAATAATGTTTTCAAAGTCAAACTGTCATCATTGTAGAGTCGACGTTGTTTAATTTGGCTGTGAAAGGGTTAACGTGAACTGTGTGTATTTAAATACAAGTTGTATAGAACGCTACCGCCCTTGGCCCGCACCATATGTTATATGTGGTAACCGACTGTTAAGACAAACACTCAGATATAGATATGTGACCGACAGGTTAAATGAGTAATTCGTTTACTGTGTAACCTGTGTATAACAGTGTTACAACTCCGCCCTAATCCCAAAAGACCACCTAATTAGGCAAATTGTTGCCACATATAACAAAATCTGTTCGATTTTCAATAATATGGTTAACTTAATGTACATATGATAATAAACCCATCGATTGGTCGTCATAGAAACGGAGTGTTAAACAAAACCGGGGGGAGCATAATTAGTTACCTTAACTATAATGATGAATCCCCTTGAGGCCGACAAAATGGCCGACAATATAGGTTGCTATTGTAGCTCAAGGAACTATGTACTTTCGACCTTTCTACACATGCGTGTAATTTTCATTTCCGAGCCGCGATAGCTCAACCAGTTGGCTCATACCAATGACTTTAAAATTGGTGGTAATAGCTGGTCTCCTTGCCGCTCAGGGTTGCCGGGTTGGGCATCACGACTGACTGACTGTATGGTGTTAGGATAAATGGGCCAGTAGTACTTATACATTATCCAGGAAATGCCGTGATATATCTGAAAAATTGTTGAAAGCGGCGTAAAGCACGAAACAATCAGTCAATCAACCCAAGCAGCGATAGCTCTATTCATCAAGGGGCTATCGATCCAGGGGTGATCGTAAGTTCGAATACCGGCACCGGCTCGACCATTCGTCCTTGACAGAGGTTATTGTCGTGAACGTTTGATGTCTTTCTTTAATGGGATACTAGTCTATGTAAGAAGGTCGCCAGTTACCTTGGAAGAAATTTGTGTTGGTCACTAGTGCCAAAGAGCCACGATACACGTGGTTTAGTGAACTTGTCACCTTGATGTGAATGAAATACGGTTGAAAATGGCGCTAAACATCAGTCACTTTTCCTATCTCTTAGTATGTCCAGAGACCTAAATAGAATGTATATATATGTCTCTGATATGCCTAGTGATTTTGTACACATATTTATAAGGGATACTCTCGCTACTTTTGGATCAATTACCACACATGCTTAACGTTCTTAAACAATTTATAACAGTGACTTTTTGTTCACTATGCTTTAATCTTTTCGGACATTACATTAATTTATATAATGTGATTATGTCGATTGACCGGCCTTCCATGAACACCTTATACATGGTGTTCTGCCTGCGCACTTTGAACAAGAGGTTTAAACACTGTAATTTGAGTTTAGGATTGGCTGCCGTGTGATGCCCTTAACAGGGTTGCATACCGGTTAATATAAAATTTCAACTCTTGTACATGGTATTACCTTCATTAGGTATATAGGTCATCATTAGGCGCAAATGAAATGTGTGATGATATGTGTTCAATTTCCCTCATTTTAAATGTGCGTTATAATGAAGATGAATGACCATCTATGGTAACTTGCACCTAGAAACCTTATTATTTCAACCTATTGATCTGTACGACAACTACTGTTTAATGCTTAATTCCAAATGACTGTCACGTTATCAGCTTGATTATGTAGAATGAATGTATATTGTTTTATGGCGCATCGACAGCTAAGGTCTTGATTATGTAGAAAGAATGTATATTGTTTTAAGTCGCATCCACAGCTAAGCTCTAGAGT
>JAUELF010102858.1:3396-15695 GCA_031471495.1 Clinocardium nuttallii | reverse complement strand
TGTAATGTTGGTTTTCTCGCGGGACGGCTCATTTAACATGTGTCATCAGATTCACCTGAAGATGCTCAATTATGAGATAGTTTCCACTTTCCAACACTGTTTTAAAACGTCGACTGTTATAAATTTACGTTTCATATTCTCAAGATGTAACATTTGTGGTTTGAGATTTCATACAAATGGTTTTTCTATTCAGTTCTGTTCCAACAGGAAGGGATCGATTGTCCCGTCCTTCAACAGTTTATCTTCATTCACCAGTCTTGCATGCGAATGTGTTAAATATTTACAAGACTTTCGACTGATTGGAACGCCGATAGCTCCCTCTAATCTTCCGAAAATTTGTTTATGACGTCATTTTATTTTATACAAACAATATTTCAAATTGTCTGCTTTATCGGATGAACTTTCAGAGGATATTTATAATAAAGTATTTCGGATACCTGATCCTTGTTTCTCGAAACTTACACGCGTTTTAACTTCCTCTCTAATAGATGTACTATATATATTTTAGCACGGTCTTCTTGCACTATTGTAGAAGAAGATGTGGAATAAGGAAGTTATAGCAAAAAGAGTTGAATTCAACTTGGCATACAGAGAAATTGCCCATTTCAATGCTTTCGGAAGTCGTCTATTGCACATACGCATAGAAATGAGTTCTGCATCAGATAAAGCGTTAATGCAGACAACCTTTCCTGCTTCAAACGTTTCTAAATAACGATGAATCCGAGCCTGTATACAATGATAATAATACAAGGCGGTAAGTTAGATTAAAACTTTATGCTTTTGAAGGTCAAAACGTGTGACCCAAACGTTATTTTATAAACTGTTAGTTAATATCGCAATGCGGTTGGTATTACACAATTCAAGAACTCGGTGCCACTGTTTCGCAGCAAATCTTGCAAGATGATTGACGTCAAATTAAAACCGACATTCGACACCGAAGTTTGCGACCGGCGAAGATCCGGATCAAACTGCACAAAAGCACAGTCTGATGAGGATCTTCCCGTTTCGCCATCTTGTTCCATATGTCAGGAGGACTTTGGAGAAGTCATTACCAAAACAGAAGTATTTAAATTTGATTGTTATTGGCTGAAATTTCATGGTGGTCGAATTCTGTCGTGACGCTGTACAAAGATCGAAAGTTCAATAGATTTTCACCTCGTCTCTAAACTAGAAGTTTAAAAACTGTTTTCCAATTATTTGAGCCGTCCCACGAGGAAACCAACATTATGGCATATGCGTAATGTATCGACCAGATCAACCTGCGATGTCCGCGCAGACTGATCCGGACCGACATATTCCTTCTGAGGTGGATAGAGATATAAAATAATGATTCCTGAAGCAGAAAACGTGTATATCCGGGTAAGCCTGCGCGGTATGCTTAGGCGGATCAGGATCGACACTTTACGCAGAGCCCAGAATGTTGGTTTTCTCGCGGGACTATCATTTGTAGAACAGTGTGGACACTTCTGGTGACCATTATTTGTTTGGATCAGATATGATGGAGGAGCAGGATCATCTTTAACTACACTTTTCACGAATTGCCCATAGTATACGAGAAAAACAATACCAATCAAAGGTCCGGTTGTAAATGATACACGGGATTCAAGTCTTATATTCTTTCCTGTAATATATATGTTACAGGTCTTTCCTTTATTTCTGTGTAGACTTACCTCATTACGTATTCACAATGCCACAGTTAAATATGCAACAATGTATAAGATAAGCAATGCCAACTGAGTGAGCCCGATGCACAAACAACACACAAAGTGCATTTTCTATATGACAGAGAAGTCGGCCATTTTGGGCAAATCTATAATTTTGTCCGAATGTTAAGCTTCCTACGAAGGTTGATCAAAACGTGTTAAAACAACCATTTTACCTTTTTGAATAATTGATTCAATTGGATGAAATTAAATATATATGTTAATTATTATATGATTTATTGAATGTGTTGCACTATGTTTTGAATGTGGTCACAACATCAAACCCAATTTGTTCTGGAGTTGCTGTTCATATATTACATTTTCCTCGTCCAATTAAGTAACGTTTTAAATCATGTTATAATTGCGTACGTGCAAATCCGCTCTAAAACAAAAACCTCTAGCCATCGTTCATCATAAGACGAAAGATATAATAAACTAGTAAACCCTTTCCGGTATAAAGATGTTTTTCAAGGCATTTACAATGACAGAAAACGTTGTGGCACTTGCAGAAAATTCTCGTAATGGGCAATTCTTTCTTGACACAATGTTTTCAACTTATTTTAACATTCATGCTTTCATTAGACTTTTCTTACAGTTTCTTACAGTTTTGCCTTCATGTTTTCATTTTCTAAACGGTGTAATGACAATTTATAACGTGATGCTGTTACATGTGTTTGTAGTTAACCTGTCAATACACTTGCTGAGGTCGTTTATCAAAATTGTTCGTCTGCTTCTCTCGCCTGCTACCATCAACATGTAGACTGGAAACATGCCATTTATTTAAGTGATTTAGAGATATATACTATTCCAAGTTGCTTTATGTAAGTATTGTAATAGAAGAATAAGTTGGCCACATAATATATCAAACAAGCTGCAACAGCCAATAAAAAGTAAAGAAATGGGCGAAACAGGCGTTAGGAGATGGTGTAGATGAATTTGGCCTACTCTAAAGGATGGAATACACAAGCACTAACATGGGAGTGAATGCCGTCTGCTACGAATAAGCAGGTGAGAAAGGGTTAATAAACTGTAAAAGCAGTATCCATTAAGAATACGAAGGCACGTATTTTCTACGTGTGTATTTATTACCTTAACTATTTCCCTCAAAAGACAATTCTGCAGCAGACGACTACAAAAACATATTTTGTAAAGAAATAGAAAATCTCTATAATTAAATGGATAACCTATGACTAAAAGTGGAAATCATTGTGGCAAAAGGAGCAATTGCTCGTTTTGAGAAATTTCTTCTTTTGTCACTATGATTTCAAAAGGCCGTCTGCTGCAGAGGCGTTAGAACGCGTCTATATGAGGGAAAGGGTTAAGGCTGGGTTTCCTGAAGCACCGTTCAATTACCTTAGCGACTGATTCCAGACTACACCCGAATCGTGAGGTTGGTGGTAAACTAAATGGAACATTTGATACAGAGATGGTTAAAATAAGCGTGCACGAGCAATCTACATACACCCCCTCTCACCGCCCGGCCCTTGTGGTTTTGATAACGACTAATTTATAGTTCTATTTTAACCGTCTACCTGATGTGGTCTGCGTTGAAAACATTCGAGGAATAAAGTAATGAAACATGAAGGCTTGAAATTAAAATCTCAATACAGAGTTGCAAACATTGTTTGGAAAAGAGAACTTTTCTTTTTAGGTCGTCTGCTACAAGTTGTCTGATGTCGCCTGTTATCATGGAATTATGAACACGTTTTCCGTCAGTAATTCGCTTCGTCCATGTATTATAGCGATGTACAACACGTTTTCCTTCAGTAATTCGCTTCGTCCATGTATTATTGCGATGTACAACACGTTTCTTAACTCTTTCGCTGCCAGTGGCAATTAAAGGCTGTTTTCAAACAATGCTGATTCAGGTAAGACAGCTCGTATATAGCTGTCTCTCCTGAAATATGCATTGCTTGCCTCTTAGACATTACATTTTACCAAATTTTATGTTGGTTGAAAATTGGGGTGGTGACAGTGAAAGAGAAGATAAATGAAAAGTCAAAATCACATAAAGTAACACTTTCCTGGTACAAAGTTGCGGACGAATGTTAAAATAGCGTTTCTTGTTAACGGATAATTCACGAATACACAGTCAATGATATAATAGCATACGGATAAGATTAATAATTCGTTTATTAAAGACGTTTAACGGATTATCATCAATGGTCTTAACGTTTCATTTGCCCCATTTCCTCGTGCCGTATTGTAGACTAGTGAAACTGATTTGAAAAGTATTACAACTAAGAATGTTCTAAAGATTGTTATATATTATTTAAAAAAGAACATGGTTGGAAAAGAAAATTACGTTCACAATGAGTAAGCATCTTCTTGTCATACAATGTTTGTACATGTCGTCTGTCGAAGAAGAGATAGAAGTCGTCTGTATCAGGGACAATTTTAATTAACCTTCCGTTCTGTTTGTCGGGATCCTTTATCCTACTTTCAGTTCGATTAGGTTCCATTCTTATATTTGCATTAGATTGTCTTTCCTTTTCGGTCGATTTAAACCCCGATGGGCATTATCAGAACTGGGTTTAAAACCAGTCTTTGAAGTTTGTTTATTTTAATTTTCGAACTGATTATAAGGTGCTAATTTCAAAGCTGTTATCTCCGGACTCTATTCTAAAATTATCTACGCAATGTCAACCTTTTGTTTTAATTAACCTTTAGAGTCAAAGACTTAATAGAATGATCGATTGGTTTTTCTTTGGTCATGAACATAGTTGTCCCGTTTCTTCGGAACTTTCAGGACTTTCTTATATCAAATACTAGTTTTTGTTTTTATTTTCCACAAACAACAAATCTGCAACATACCACATTTGAAACATATTGGCAAATCTTTTTAAAAAATCTTCACAAAGGAGAGCTTAATCATTAAATAAGGTTGAACATATTGTAGCAAAAATAAAATTCCATAATGTTGGCAATGGCCGTCTGCTGAAAGTAGAACGCGTCTATACGAGGGAAAGGGTTACTATAGAATGAAGAATCCTGATAAACTATTCATCAACTAAAATATACGATGTTTGTTTGTATGTTACGTTCAATTCAATTTATTTTGTTTTTGAACTGTTTTTCGTGGTGTCTTACCAGGATACGACTTAGAAAAAACATTGTTTAAAACGCGCGCAGTGTGATGTACATCGCAGTGTGTATCACTATGCCCTATATGAGTCGTCTCGCGAGAAAACCAACATTTAGGCCGCGCAGGCTTACCCGAATGGACACGTTTCGCATCCTGTGGATTTTCTGTTTCAGGAATCATTACTCTATACCTCTATTCTCCTGAGACGTGAGACGTAATGTGTCGGCCCGGATCAGTGTGCGCGGACAGTGCAGGCTGATCTGGTCGATACATTACGCTGATGCCATAATGTTGGTATTCTCGCGGGACGGTTCATATCAGTATCAAAATTGCAATTCCAGTTGTCAAGATTTTATTAATTCAACAAAATATATTTTTCAAAAAAGACGGACTGGACCTATAAGGCAACCCGTTACAATTGTGACCTTTTTAAAGCAAAACTAAATACCAGGGGTCATTCTTTTTAATCGACGATACATTTAAATTATTTCGTAACGTTTCTTAATCCCAATTAAAAAGCAATAAATCTAGAAGATGGCAGGCAAGTCGCTGTCAAAACCCAAACGCGTTCTTTCACGCACGTGCATTGTCGTCTGCGGCCTTCATTAGAGGTGTTCCGAATGACATTCCTCCGGACGGTCTATTGTTAGAATGGCAAATGACATATAAAATAGAAATGAATGACCCTCGTAAATTTGCATCGTTCTGACTCTTTTTTCCTAAAGCGTCAAAGGAGAACGGCCGAAATTTGCGATTCTTTTTTTTTCTGTTTTTATGGATAAGCACCGAGCAAAGCCAATGCATGTCTATTACCGATGATGATGACTGTGGTGGTGGTAGTGGGGTTTACCAGCTACAATCAATAACAGACGACTTTGACAACATGTGGGGTTTAATTATGTAAACTATGTATATGCCGCAGAACATATTAGATATAATTGAAAACATTGTCGTAAAAGAAGAAATTGCTCATCATGAGCAATTTCCCATTTTGCAACAATGTTTTCCAAAGTTTTTTTGTTGAAGCTGCGTCTACAGGCGGAAAATTGTTAAATATATCAAATTAACATTCTTCTTGACACAGATCAAGAACACTTTCGAGCAAACCAAATTTAAAAAACATTGTGAAAATGGAGAACTCTTCGAATAATGCTATTGCTCAAAACCAGGATGTAGTGGGTGACTTTTTAAAACATTGTGACAAAACCAGAAATTACTCATGATGAGCAATTTCTCCTTTTGTCACAATGTTTTCAACAATATGAAAGACGTATTCATTTATTTATAGAGAGTTTTCCTATATGTATCTGAATGCTTTCAAATTCGTCTGATGCAGGATTGTTGTATGTGGGATAGGGGTTAACAGTATAAATAGTTCTTTGTCATGCAGAATTAAATTCCATGCACATGACATATTCGCGAAGTCATACACTAAGAGAGAGAGAGATATATATACACATTCTATTTATGTCTCCGATACACTCTCTCCCATGTAATAATGCTAAATATGGCAACGACTTTGTGCGACCCGCTGAGGAGGAGCGTACGAAGGTAAACACAATACACGATGTGATCAATGCGACGAGAAGAGGGAGGTGGCGGTTATGCAAATAAGATAGAACGGACCTCCCCCGTCGAACAGTGCAGATGTTTTAAATCTCCATTCTCTGTCATTTATCTTAGGGAAGAATTCCCACGTCCGGTTTGATTCTTCATTTTTCTTTCTTGTAGATCAACATAAGTAATATATAAATGAGCCTTCCCAGGAGAAACCCAACAGTATGGCATCTGCGTAATGTATCGACCAGATCAGCCTGCACTGTCCGCGCAGACTGATCCGGGCCGACACATTCCGCCTCAGGGGTATAGAGGTATAGAGTAATGATTCCCGAAACAGAAAGTCCACAGGAGACGAAAATTATCTGGCGCTGCATTCTTAGGCTGATCAGGGTCGACACTTCACAATGTTGTTTTTCTCGCGGGACGGCTCAATTATAATATTCTGAAGCTCTTCCAAATCGGTTTCGGAATGCAACTGGACTAATGGATTTGTTTTGTTTTTATTTGCGGTTTTACGCCGCTTTCAACACTATTTCAGTTTTATTACGACACTAGTTCATTTATGCATCACCCCTGGGTAAACAAACCAGTACTAGGCTAGGAAATGTGCCTTCGTGCCGCGACTGGGAATCGAATCGCGTTTCAAATCCCCGATGCTAACAACCGGTTCCTATAGACAAATGGAAATGACGATTTGAAAATACTGTATTGGAAATGAGGGATCACATATTTTAAAATGAGCAAATCTTCTTTTTGACATGATAAGAGGAGTTCGTCAACTTGGTGCCCGGTTATATCTCCGTTTTAATTTTGACCGGAAAAGTACTAAAAACACCCAGAAATTGTGTTGATATAGGAAATAAGTACTTGTATGTGAATGCATGTGTACATCAAGGAGGCAATTACTTATTTAATGATATGTTAAAAAGACAACCCTCCGATATAACACCTTGTGATGGCCTTTTTAAACCGTTTCCAACATACAACAAACATATGCAGCATCTACCTTTGCAAAACGTATACAGAATGTAAAAATATCTATAAATGAAAGAATCATTATAGAAAAGAGTTGAAACATTTATGTCAAAGAGAGAAATTATCCCATCAAGGGCAATTTCTCCTTTTGTCACAATGTTTTCAAAAGTCGTTCAGATGCATCTGTATGTGGGAAAAGGCTTATTTTAAAAACAAAAATTAAAATTACCAAATATTTTAAAAGATTTATATAAAAAGGAACATGTTACAGGGGAATGAATACACATTGCAGTTTGAATGTACTTTATGTGATTTAATTGAAATTAAAGTATTCGAAATGTGTATTAACTCACATTGCACTGATTTAATATATACGAATGAGAACGTTCTGATATCCAATTAATTACATATATACATTGAATGATTATTTGTGTAAATAACGTATGTAACACTGTTTTGCGTTTATACTTGCCACGTGGGTCTATGGTCTTCTTGAATGTGAACAATTAAATAGACTTGCAAACATGATTTCATATATGCTTGCATACATCTCAAAGTAATGTACATACAGGTGTTTATTTTGTTCATTTTAATATAATATTGATAATTGTAAAATATTTGTATTAATTTTGTATGGTGAACCTTCGTCTAGTAAAATTGCATATATGACTATGACCTTCATGTGAATAATGAGATAAACTTGCACATTTGTTTTGATGTTAACGCTTGTATAACCGTTGCACAGTCTTTTGTCGAAGATTAAAACTTAAACACATATATACATATATAAGTGCATCAGTAACGTTTCGAATTACAATACGAATAGCATACTTTTGTCGGACGAATAAAGCTCAACTCAGCTCAACTCAACTTCATTAGCTATCGGTATATGAGCCGTCCCGCGAGAAAACAAACATTGTGGAATCTGCGTAAAGCATCGACCCGGATCAGCCAAAGCATGCCGCGCAGGCTCACCCGGATAGACACTTTCGCCTCCTGTGTTTTTTTCTGTTTCAAGAATCATAACTATATACCTCTATCCCCCTGAGACGGAATGCGTCGGCCTGGATTAGCCTGCGTGGACTGCGCAGGCTGATCTTGGTCGATACATTACGTAGAGGCCCTTTTCTTTCGCGGGCCGGCTCATATAAACATGCTTTTGGCCATTTACAAACTTTACATGAAATATGGCAAAGACACACATCAACATACATACATGTACACTCAAGAATGGTAGTCAATACAAACTAATATACCTGTAATAACGAGCAAACTATTGTTATGCGTTATTAAAGTAGTCAACGTCATTTTGTTCAATATACAATGTTGTTATTTTAAAAGCTTCTGTTATTTAAGCTTCTATTTTAAATTGTACTTTTCCGTTCTTTCTTCATACTAGATATAACTTTGTTTATAGAAGGCCAACGTGTATAGTTTTTTTAGCGTGATAGTTTTCTAATGTCAATATACCTCGGACACACAGGATGTTTTCATCGTCCATGCTTGCTTTTTGTTTAAGATTGTCTTCAAAAACTGAAGACACGACTACCGAGATGTGCAGATTTTGCCCGTATTGTCGCAAACAAAAATCAAATTAAAACGCTGGATGGCATGACAAATAAATCAAAGGAATCAGAATAATGAAAAGAACAATTAGAGAAATATAAAAAAGGAACGAACGTGCCAAAAAGCAAAACAAACAGCTATTAAAAGCCATAGGATGCACCAACAAGTCAAAATAAATAATGTGGCAGGGTCAGACTCCAACAAAAGATGGGTGCGATCTGTCCGGAGAAAATATTGACCATATTGTAAGTGATGTCAAATCAAAGCCCCATTAGCCCGTGTTCCTTCTTGACATTTCCTCTCTGTCCTATCTTTTAAACAACATTGTTGTAAAAATAAATATCTTAATCCAGAAATCACATCAAAATGATCGGTTTCTATGACGAAGCCCTTTAGAGTGTCAAAAACGGTTAGATATCTGTCAACGTCCGAGTTATTTTTTAAAAGTGAATTACGGTTAAATTAAAAATCCTTTAAATCTACTTTTGAAGCATTTCAACTTTTATTTGTATTGTATTAATTGTTTTTTGTTTTTATCTTCATGGAAACAAATGACCTATTCAAATTTCCTTGGTGATAGCCAGTTTTTAAATCAAGAATTAAGGACACTACCAAACAAAAGTCACCTATTATGCTCCTACAAAAGGTTAAAAGGGGATATTTTCCGACTCATTATATTTCTCTTCTTTGTAGATTATCTGCGTATTACACTTATAGGTGTTGATGCGTCTGCGTGATGAGATCACCTAAACGGATATGGTAGTGCAACCCATTTGGGATATTTTATTTGGTTTGGCTTTTACCCCGCTTTCAACAGTTAAGGAGGTCATATCGCGGCGGACAAGAACAATGCTATTGATCCCACATCTTATGTATTGTTTTGTTGTATTTATTTACCCTCGCCGTGCAGAATTAACTGTTTGAAGTGCAGACACAGTTAGACACAAGTGAGTCCGAGTTCCGAAAAAGACCCCTTGGTTCTTTTGAAGCGAGGTTTGAGTAGGAGACGCTAATAAGCTCCCCTTGAATTCCCAGAACCCGGACCTTTATTTGAACCACAGACCTCGCCACTCTACCTTATATATTCATCGAGATAGAACATTTATAAGGTATGAAAGCAATACCATCCCACTTTTGATCAATCTTTCGGACCAATTTAACCGGCTTTTACGGTCGACCCATAATTCTATGTGTTTTTGTTGAAAGTTACTTCTTGGTTGGTGTTATAAACAAGCTGACAGGGAAGGCTATGGTGAGATTAAAGCCATTCATGACACAAATGTAACAAGTTATTTTTTCGCCTGACGTTTTTTTGTTGTGTAATATATTAGTACAACGAATACATATATATACACATACTTTATTGATAGCAGACCGTAGGCCAAATTAAACGAGATACCATACTAAAAGAGCATGTCCATATCTAGTATATACTATGAACAAACAATTACCAACGTAGAAACATTTGTAAAAAAAGAAAAATAATGATGGTAATTGTGAGTATTATGATAATAAATGTACCACCAGACGTATGAGTATAAATATGCACACAGTAATCTAGAGGTCTATGCACACAGTAATCTAGAGGTTTATGCATATTATGTTCATATTCGAGTCTCAACAATGTGTTATATGTTGAGTAAATGCAGAAGGAAGACAGAAGGGGTCTTGTCGAAACCAATAAACGTATAAACACAACATTATGGGGAGTCATTACCCATTTTCTTGCTACACACATATTACGATTTTCGAGGAATGGTAAAGATGTGGTAATGATTGATTTCGTGGTATATAAAACATTTATAATATCCTTGTGTATATCTGATCATTTGCAAAGTTGTGTTTACTATATCGAATTTTTTTTTTTATGAATCGGATAATTGCGATGGCGAACATTTTTGACAACTTTGCAGCAGACAACATTTAATACACTGCATGTTGAACTCTTTAGCAATACTTCAATTTTTCATTTTTCTTTTCATATTCCCCATGAACAGAAAGATAGACAGACAGACAGACATATGAGCAAGAAGTTATCCATACTAATTCAGATGACACAACACCGGTATTGTTCAACTAAAGCCCCGATATATCAGACACTGATATGAGTAGGGATTAACACAGCCCGGCGATTTGATAACTTCCAAAACTTGTCTTAAAATACGCCAATACGTATCGACCACCAGTATTAACACCGATTAGCCGTCACCAATGGTGAGTCAAGATGACGGCTCTGTGTGAAGTCCGACTGTTAAGGTCAAACTGTAAGGGTGAATGTAACAGGTGACAGAAGAATGATGAAAATACTGTTTTTGTTTAACCCTTTTCCACATACAAACATTTGAGGCAGTTGACTGGGTAACAGTTAGCCAGCAGTTAGTTGACCCTTTCCATCATACGACAATTCTGCAGCAGACGACTTTGAACATATTTTGTCCAAACATGAATAATCTCTTAAATTGCATGGATGACCTATGACAAAAAGTTGAAAACATTGTGTCAAAAGGAGAAATTGCACGTTTTATGCAATTTCTTCTTTTGTCAATATGTTTTCAAAAAGCGTCTAAATGGGGGAAAGTGTTAAAAATTGGTTGATTTGTATCCGACATAAAAAATATTCGAAATCGAAAGAACAATTATTGAATAAAATAGACTCTGTGTGTCAAAATTTCTTCTTTTGAAAAACTTTTTTTAAAAATAATCTGTTTCAGATGCATCAAAAGTCGTCAAAAAACGTCAGTATGTGTAAGAAAATGATAATAGTGTATGTGCTATAAACATGTGTGTGATGATACTGCTGGAGCGACATAGGCTGCACTGTTCAACAGACAGTTGCTCAATAAAGAGCGACCAATTTCGAAAACCGGCATAAAAAACTCCGATTGGGGAATTCGCCGTAGCCTAGTGGTTAGCGTCGGTGATTTGAAACCGGGTTCGAATCCCAGTCGCGGCTCGACGGTCTTGGTGGAGTGCCATTGGGCAAGGCACATTTCATAGCCTAGTACTGGTATGTTTATCCAGGGATCATTAATAGGTGAACTGTCGCCGTGATATTACTGAAGTAATGTTAAAAACGGCGTAAAACCCCAACAAAACAAACAACCAATCAAACCCCGATTGAGTAAACGCTAGTAAAGATCCCTCTTAAACAGTTTGCTATGCGGTGGTCCGATTTTGTAACAACTGCAACCGATGAAGTACCCTTAAACACTGAGAACCACTCCATTTGGCACAGCGCCTCTGTTTTCATCTGAGCGTAATCTTATGATAAAACTCGTTCAGTTAACAAAATCTACACACCCTATATACCTAAATAAAACTATGAAAATCCATACAAAATCTACACACCCTATATACCTAAATAAAACTATGAAAATCCATACAAAATCTACACACCCTATATACCTAAA
>JAUELF010102748.1:0-15696 GCA_031471495.1 Clinocardium nuttallii | reverse complement strand
TGACAAAAGAAGGAATTGCACAAAACATGCAATTTCTCCTTTTGCCACAATGTTTTCCACTTTTAGTCATAGGTTATCCATATGCAAACTGGATGGACATATTTGGTAAAATGTCTTAAATGTTACATTTGTTTATTAAATTATCAAATTGTGTTTTGCTTTGTCATAAACAACATCTTTATGTTGGGGATATATTAAAGTATCATATTGCCACATATGAAAGATGCTATGTCTTCATATAAAAATATATATATACAATTTTGGTTCAACTATGTTTAAATGAACCAGAATATTTTCTGTACAAAATATGCACAGAATTTCTGTATTTCATTCTGTACATAATCTGGTTTCAGTCTGCTCAGATTATTTAGTACAGTTTTACATTGAAGAACCATTCTGGCAGTGTTTTAGAACATATATGCGATATACCTTTCATTCTAGTCAACTGTTATATCTCATTTGTTCTGGAACCTTTTTAGAACCAATTGTTTACAAACTGGCTGTTTTACATTGAAGAACCATTCTGGCAGTGTTCTAGAACATATATGCGATATACCTTTCATTCTAGAACTGTTATATCTCATTTGTTCTGGAACCTTTTTAGAACCAATTGTTTACAAACTGGCCATTAAATGTTGTAGAACCATTCTAGAATATACATGGTATGATTAAATTTACTATATAGAACTTTTCCAGACATTTTCGCAATTAAAAAATATTGTGACACAATGTTTTTTCAACAATAAATTTCTGCCGACATGTTTTCAATGTTGTCTGCTTCATATGTGTTGTATGTTGGAAAAGGTTAAACATGCTGATGGATTGCCAACTCTTAATAAATTGGATCTCTCTTTTCCTGGTCTTGTTTCATCTGAAATCAATTTCTCATCTCAAACCAAAGATGTTATACATTCTAAAGAATGATCTCATAGTAACAATCTGTTCACCCTCTCCTAACTGCAGATGACTTTTGAAAGTACTGTTCCATTTACCACAATGTTTTCAATTCCATCACTAATTATTTTTTTTAAAACTTTTTTATTTTACATCAATTGGGAAGCAAGCTTTCAGCTTATATTATAGCTCGATGTCTGCTTCCTGGAGACTTAACCGGTACTCGCACCATTTGTGTGGAAAAAATCCCAAAGTCAGGACCCACTCATCACGGGACTCGAACCAGCGACCTTTAACCCTTTCCCTCATATAGACACTTTCTGGCGCCTCTGCAGCAGACGGCCTTTTGAAAACATAGTGACAAAAGAAGAAATTGCATAAAACGTGCAATTTCTCCTTTTGACACATTGTTTTCCACTTTTTCATCATAAGTTATCCATTTAATTATAGAGATTTTATATGTTTTGACAAAATATGTTCAAAGTCGTCTGCTGCAGAATTGTCGTATGAAGGAAAGGGTTAAAGAGGTTTTCCATATTTTTGCCTAAGTTTTTCAGTCATCTGTTGTAGATTTATTGTATGTGAGAAAGAGTTAATAAGGAATGACAAAAAGAATGTAAACCTAGGGTCTCATCCTGTGGTAGGGGAATACTGAAGAGCTTGAATGTTTGTACTCACATTGATTTCCTTTTCAAAAGCGTATTTCTCTGATAATAATGCATCTCTTTCTCTCTGTAATTTTTCTCTCTGAATTTTTTCAGCAGTTGATTCTTTGTGAGCATTACTGAGTTCTATATCAAATCTACAAAACAAATCAAGCCATGTTACACTCAATCTCATAACAATCAGGCCATGTTACACTCAATCTCATAACAATCAGGCCATGTTACACTCAATCTCATAACAATCTCACCAAATTATTTAACTCTTTCCATCATATAGACGCATTTTGACGCCTCTGCAGCAGACAGCTTTTTGAAAACATGGTGACAAAAGAAGAAATTGCACAAAACGTGCAAATTCTCCTTTGTCCAATGTTTTCCACTTTTAGTCATAGTTTATCCATTCAATTATAGAGATTTCCTATTTTTTGACAAAATATGTTCAAAGTCGTCTGCTGCAGAATTGTCGAATGAGGGAAAGGGTTAACTGTACGTATATTGGATCCGACGACTGATATCACATAACAGGTCGTCTCTATTTGACACTTTAACACTCCTGAACATGTGCTCGTTTGTTCATGATCAATGAAACCGCACAACACAACCAATGCTTGATTCAGAAAATCAACCATCAGTGCTTCTTTATATTGTTGATTTATATGGGTTATCTTAGCTGTTTTATACCGAACCATTTTGCAAGCGGCATTCGGTTGGCTGACGAGAAGGCCAATCTGAGCCAACCTGTATAGGACAGTCATCAAATTTATATACATGTGCAAGTGAGCAAGCTGAATGACTGACTAAAACTGCCAAAGTCATAAGTTGATGGACAGATTTTTCTGTTATTTATTATGGTATTAGATCCATTCATGTTATTGTTTTAGACTGAGTTTATTTGGTCAATATGAATGAATATTAGCAAAGTCTCTCTGTAGTTTATCATACATCTAAAAGCTTTAAAGACGGAGTTTCTGCCATTTTACCCCAACAATATTTTCAAAAAGTCTTTGCTTGTAATGCCATAACCCTGTCCACATACATATGCTTTCTCACACCTTTGCAGTAGGCCGTTTTTTCCACATTGTTTTCAAAAGTAAAACTTTCCATTTCCATATTTTTTTGTCTAGAGGTTGTCTGCCGCAGTTTTGTTGTATTTGGAAAAGGGTTCAAAAATGCAGTCTGCATATGATAAGTGGGTAAATAATGCAAAATGGTTTGGCATAAACTCGGTTATTGTACACTTACTTTCTTTGTTTACGTTCTAGATCATTATTTCGAGACATCTGCTCCTCCAGGTGTAACTTGGAATCCTGCATTTCCGACAGTATCTTCTGATGCTTTTTCTTGGCAGACGAGAGTTGTCGCCTTACATCCTCCACATCTTCTAAAGATTCATGAAGCTAAAAATAGATATCACATGACTCTTAAACCCTTTCTCTCATACAACAAATCTGCAGCAGACTTTTTTTAAAACATATCTGAAAAAAATTGGAAACTTCCTTTAAATTTAAGTAATATAATTGAATAAT
The DNA here is from genome assembly GCA_031471495.1 of Clinocardium nuttallii. Classification (NCBI taxonomy): domain Eukaryota; kingdom Metazoa; phylum Mollusca; class Bivalvia; order Cardiida; family Cardiidae; genus Clinocardium; species Clinocardium nuttallii. The sequence goes on along the minus strand of JAUELF010102748.1, from coordinate 12,611 downwards.
TGAAAACATCTCGCCATGTTTTCACAAAGCCATCTGCTGCGAGGCGTCATAAAGCGTCCATATGTGGGAAAGGGTTAAACCCTTTCTTTCATACAGATGCAATTTGATGAATGAGCAACTCCTCCTTTTTCCATTACGTTTCAAAATGTATTTAATAAAATATATAATTTCATTTTTACATAATTGCTTTCAAAGTGATCTGCTGCTCAGTAACCCTTTCCCTCATATAGACCCTTTCTGACGCCTCTGCTGCTCAGTAACCCTTTCCCTCATATAGACGCTTTCTGACACCTCTGCTGCTCAGTACTCCTTTCCCTCATATAGACCCTTTCTGACGCCTCTGCTGCTCAGTAACCCTTTCCCTCATATAGACCCTTTCTGACACCTCTGCTGCTCAGTAACCCTTTCCCTCATATAGACCCTTTCTGACACCTCTGCTGCTCAGTAATCCTTTCCCTCATATAGACGCTTTCTGACGCCTCTGCTGCAAACAACTTTTTGAAAACATAGTGACAAAAGAAGAAATTGCTCAAAACAAGTTTTCAACTTTTAGTCATTCAATTATAGAGATTTTCTATTTTCTGACAAAATATGTTCAAAGTTGTCTGCTGCAGATTTTGTACGAGGGAAGGGTTAATTTTTCTGCAGTATGTCTGAAAGGGTTAAAAACTAAGAACATTCATGTAAAACAAAATATGTTCAAAGTTGTCTGCTGCAGATTTGTTGTATGAGGAAAAGGATTAATTTTGCTGCAGTATGTCTGAAAGGGTTAAATACTAAGAACATTCATGTAAAACAAAATATGTTCAAAGTTGTCTGCTGCAGATTTGTTGTATGAGGGAAAGGATTAATTTTGCTGCAGTATGTCTGAAAGGGATAAATACTAAGAACATTCATGTATAATGAACAATTACATTATAACTTTATCATCTTAAAATGCATTATCTAATAATAAATAGACTTGCCCCTGTATACCAGGGAGGTGGAGAAATTGTTTGCAGAGACCATCCACTGTACATACAACGGACTTCTTAAACTTATATTTTTCATAGACTTGCAACTGTATACCCGGCTGTGCCATGTATCACACATGTTTTCTAATAGTGCTTTGGATTTGGTGTTTGATATGATAGGCTTAGGCAGCCTATTTGTAATGATAGGCATATGCAGCCTATTTGTAATGATAGGCATATGCAGCCTATTTGTAATGATAGGCATATGCAGCCTACTTGTAATGATAGGCACATGCAGCCTATTTGTAATGATAGGCATATGCAGCCTATTTGTAATGATAGGCATATGCAGCCTATTTGTAATGCTAAACTTAATTTCAAGCCAAAGCCAATGTTAAGGCAAACCCAGAATAACAAATAAATAAATGTGATATATAAATTCCAATAAACTCACTGTTTAATTGTATCAAATTCCTCGATCATAACAATACATCAAATTGGTCTTTATAAATAAGAAACGATTTTCTACAAACAGAATTATCTTATTTCTTTAATAGACAACATCATGGCAAAAGGGAAATTGATCATTATATGCAATTTATCCTTTTGTCACAATGTTTTCAAAAGTTGTCTGCAACAGATGTTCCAAAATGCGTCTTATGTGGGAAAGCAATCAGATACTCACTCTTTTTTCCACTTGTTTCTTTAATGTCTTTTCCTGATCTATCTCTTCTTCATGTTGTTGTTGTAGCTGCTTCTTTGTATATTGTGATTCTCTTCTTAACTTGTCATAGCGCTCTTTGTATATACCACCTGCAATAATTAAATTTTACCAGTCAAATTTTACACAATTAAAATACACTTTTAATTTTTCATGTATTACCGTACATGTTTTCCGTGAGGTGTTTTCAAAGCAAAAACTAAACTAGAATGGAGTGCTCCGCGGAGCATGTGTGTCACCTGCACTTGCTCATTGAAAGTGTGACGAAAAAGTGTGATGGACTGACAGACAGACAAACGCCGGACAAAAAAAGAAATCAGGTATTCCAACCAACAGCAGAATTTGCAGCAGACAACTTAGAAAAAATCTAAGTATTAATATGTTAAATATCTCTAGATGACAGTATAATAATTGCATTGAGTTTATATCATTGTGGCAAATTAAGAAATTGCTCATTACATGTATATGCATTTTCTGCTTTTGCAAAAGTGTTTTCAAAAGTCATCTGCTGCAGATGCAAGCGTCAGAATGCATTTACATGTTGAAAAAATTAGATTCAAATGTGAAAAGGGGCCTGTAAACACAAGCAAATAATTGTAGTATTTATGCAATTTACCCTTGCCCTCATACAAAAATTCTGCAGCAGAGGACTTTGAAAACATACCCGAAATTGTTTGTTTTCGAGACAAGCCATTTCTCCCTTTGTCCCCATGTTTTCAAAAAGCTGTCTGCTGCATAGGGGTCAGAAATCATCTGCATCTGCATCTGAGGGTAAGGGTATACATGTATATTGTATTGTATTATTACCATCAACATCATCGTCATCTAGCTCTCCATCCACAGATTCTGCTTGCCACAACTTTAACTGCATCGCCTCCATCTCTAACTTCTCATGATTTCGTCTCAGGGCTGCATACTTTGCCTGTAGTATAATGTTTATTCTAAAGCTTTTTTTTCACAGTTCTACAGTTATATCATAGCATTTGTTTGGTAAGTTACCATTATTATCGGTCCATTTATATTGACATCAGCGAATCAGTTGTTATGCAAACCCACCCCAATAACTGTTGAAACTAGAACTATCACTGAAGCTATTAAATAACCCCAAAACAGCACCTTGACCTTGACACCATAACTTAATAAGTAAAAGGGTCATAACTCTGTAAAATAACATGCAATTGTAAGACCTCTTGGTATAGAAGCTTCATGTAATATTTTTATTGAATTCCACCCAGTGGTTTGTAAGAAGTATGCCGGACAAAATATGGCTTCCGACCGACCAACAACTTAATGAGTAAAAGGGCCATAACTCTGAAAAATAACAAGCAATTGTAAGACCTTTAGGGTATGCACATCATCTCTTGGTATAAAAGCTTCATGTAAAATTTTATTAAATACCACCCAGTGGTTTGTAAGAAATAGGCCGGACAAAATATGGCTTCCGACTAACCAACAGACAGACACAGTGACTCCTTTATAACCCCCCCACCCCCAAACTTTGTTTTTTGGGTGTATAAATATGGTATAAAAATATATCAGACCTGGAAAAACACACTAAGAATTGTCTATACACATGGATTTATCAGGCACTATGACTGTGTACTTACCAGTTTCTCCTTCGAACACACGGCCATCTTCACCCCGCATACCCTTTAATCCAGGCACACCATCAAATCCAGTACCTCCTTGCTCTCCATCTCTCCCTTGAAGCCCTGGGTCTCCCCTTGTACCCTTAAGACCATCAAACCCTGGCCTGCCTGGATTACCTCGTCGTCCAGGAAATCCTGCATCTCCCTTTTGACCATCCAAACCTCTGAAACCATTATCTCCAATGAATCCCTTCTGTCCTAGTGAACCGTAGCTACCTATTGACAATAAGAACATGCAATATTAAGGAATAATTTTTACTTTTGCAACAGAAGACCTTTTAAAATATCCCAAAAACAAGAGGACCATGATGGTCCTACATCACTCATCTGATTTAATATAAGTTAAATATTTGTACAAGTTTTCACTCAATGCATACAAGGAAACAAGCAACACCCTTATTGGTCATGTTTTCAACAGATCATAATCATTAGAACACTTTTGCTAGAGGGTAACCCAAGGAACATTTGTGCTAAATTAATTTCAAATCAACAGACAATGAACCCTTTCCATGATTGAAATGACTTTTAGAAACATTGCTGGAAAAAGGTGAATTTCTCAATATTCCATAGTTATCCTCAAATAAGCCTATGAAGTAAACAGTTAAGCTACTGAAGTTTACTGACCACTTTTTATATTATCAAAAGCTTAGAATTATCCAATTGCTTGACAAGACTCAAATGCTTGAACCTGTTTGAATGGGTACCAGTGGAAATCAACCTGTGAACAACTGACTTTCACTTTGGGCAATCAATAATTATGAAGACCTTCCATAGGAGGTTTTGCCATTCACAAATATAAGAGTATGTGCCCCGCTGAAAACGGCTAAGTAAAAGTATCAAACATCGGTTAAAACGAAAGCATTATTCTGCATATAGATAAAAAAGTGCGTCAAAATGGAGTTATGCTCGTAATGATTCCACAGTTGTCTGCTGCATACTCATCTGCCTTTGAGAAAGTGTTCATGAAGATTTGAACGAGTATTCATGCTCAAACAGACCGCATCTTCTATTATCCAATATATTTAGAGAAATAATTAATGACTTTGTACTAATCAGTGAGAGGCAGACTGCTGGTAGCAAAATCACCTAATGACAGATTTCCCATGGCCTAAATCACTGAGAGATAGCTTACCTTTCATGCCTTGAAGCCCATCAATGCCATTCAATCCTTGGGGTCCTGGAGTTCCTGGTCTTCCCATCACACCTTTAGCTGCCTTTCTTCCTGTAAAAGAGATGCAATAGAGGATAATTGTTTGAGTTGGTGTATAATCGTGATATTTTAACAATAGGCTATGCCACCAGTGATTATAGCTCATGATTATACAAATATTAATGCTCCAGCTATTATTATGTGGAGAAGATTTTTAAGGTTTTTTTACTGTTAAGAAATGTACTAAGTATATTTCTTAGTAAAAACATGAAGTCCCTACATCTAAGGCTATAATACAAATATTAACGCTCCAGCTATTGTCAATTCTGTGGAGAAGATTTTTAAGTATATTTCTTAGAAGAAAAAAAAAGTCCCTGTCAAGTTCTGACCCAAGGGTCACCATTTCTAAAAAATTGAAAAAGGAACACATGCTTATTACTGCTTCTTGCAGGAAAAGATCTTTAAGGCTTTCATTGGAAAAACTACACTAGTGTGGGGCAAATTTTAGACAAAATATCATCATTTGTATATGGTCGACGAGCATAAGGCAATGTTCCAGCTCTTGTGGCTTTAGAAGTCTCTGACTAATGTTTTTAGTTCCTTCATATCCCATAATCAATCACTCTTTTTTGTCACAAAATTAATCATTCAATTGTCTACACTTTCTTAAAAAGTACATCTGTTCAGATGTTTATAATCTGTGAGTAGGAAACAAAAACTGACTGTAGGGACAATTGGTGGACAATTGGGTTCATCTAAGCCTACACAAACAGGAAATCAACACAAGTATCAGAAGGTCCATTTTCCTATATCTAAGCATATTAGAAGAGTCCAAACATAGTTGTGTGGATATATTGTTAAACAATACAGCCACAACATTTTTATAATCACACTTTATCTTTCTTTTATAAATATAACTTTACCTGAAGCCCCTGAAAGTCCTGGGTAACCTTTGGGTCCTGGGTTCCCTGGGACACCATCAAAGCCATTACGCCCTAATAAACCATCTTCTCCAATTTGTCCTTTATAGCCTGGTGTGCCAGGAAAACCTGGCAAACCTTCATTCCCTGGGCCCCCATATAGTCCTTGTAAACCGGGATCTCCTGGAGACCCGGGCTCTCCCTTGTATCCCTGTGGACCAGAGTATGAAATACCCTGTTCACCTTTGATACCTTCGAAGCCTGAACGTCCATCTCTCCCAGAATTACCTGCAAAAATATCAGGATAGATTTTACATTTATTTATTTAAAAAAATGTGTGTCATTTCAACATGTATGTAATAAAATGATCTTAAGTTATCACTTATCATAATTTCTAATGTTTTAATTACATTTATGATATAATAAAACAGTTTATATGGTTGTTAAAACAGTTGGTGTATATGGCTCCAGTTTTACTATAAATAACAAAGTACCTTTCCAAAGTTATTTTATGTCACATTACTTGAAATCAGGGATAATTCAAATATTGCAGAAACAGGATTGTTTTTAAAAAGAGTAGCTCCGATAAATAGTGTGCTTTGAAACGATAATTGGATTAATACTTTTAATAAGGTGTTGCCATTATTGGGGAAAAAGAAAATTGAGAAACTTCCCATCTAAATAAATAAATTTTATTTTTTTCCTTCAATGTTTTCAATAGGTAATTGCCCTGTGTGAAACAATTAAAATGAGTTAATCAATATACCTCTGTCTCCTTTATTTCCAGTGAGTCCTGGGAATCCGCTATCTCCTGGTTGACCGAGGCGACCATCCAGACCTCTCATCCCGGGTAGGCCAGACTCACCAATGTATCCACGGAGTAAAGGTCCAACAAATCTTCCAGGCTCACCAGGTAAACCCTACATAAAACAGAATATTGTTATCAAACCCTCTAACTGGTATAAAAGTTAACCCTTTCCCTCATACAATAATTCTGCAGCTGAAAACTTTGAACATATTTTGTCAACAAATAGGAATTCTCTATAATTTAATGGATATGACTAAAGTGGAAAACATTGTGGCAAAAGGAGAAATTACTTATTATAAACACTTTCTCCTTCTGGCATAATAATTTCAAAAGTTGTCTGCTGTTAATGCACTTAATTGGATATGCAAATATGACACAGTTAACTTAAGGTAAGATTATACTTACAGGGAATCCTCCAAACCCTGGAACTCCATCATCACCAGTTAAACCTGGCTCTCCAGGGTATCCCTGTAAGCCAGATTCACCAGGAAATCCAGGGTAACCCTTGCTTCCTTCAGGACCACGAGATCCAGGTCGTCCATCATACCCTAGTCCGCCAGCTTCCCCGTCCCTTCCTCGGCTTCCTTGTCGACCATCAAATCCTCTCTCTCCCTTTAGTCCTAAATGTTAGAATAAAACTATAATTATAACAGAGCTCTAGATAAAAAGACTATTTCACATTTCGAAATTAGTATTTAACCCTTTCCCTCATACAACAATTCTGCAGCAGACGACTTTGATCATATTTTGTCAAAACATAGAAAATCTCTTTAATTAAATGGATAACCTATGACTTAAAGTGGAAAACATTGTGTCAAAAGAAGAAATTGCTCGTTTTGAGTAATTTCTTCTTTTGTCACTATGTTTTCAAAAAGCTGTCTGCTGCAGAAGCATCAGAAATCCATATGAGGGAAAGGGTTAAAATATATTCAGATATTCTAACATATACAAGACCTTCAGCAGAAAACTATGGAAAATTGAAAGCAGAAAGTATTATTATTCTTGTAAATATTGTCACAATGCTTTGGAAAGTTTCATGTTGCAGATGAGACAAAATGTATACACATGGGAGCAAAAGTTAAATAAACATGCCAATATGAGTATTGTTTTAGTCCTTTTGTTCACACAATCAATCTGCAGAGAATAGTTTTGAAGAAACATATGCACAAATATGGAAAATCTCTATAACTAAAAATATAATTATGGAATCAAGTTGAAATCTTTGTGGCAAAAGTAGAAATCATGAGCAACTTCTCTTGTTATAGTCGTCTGCTGCAGAGGCTTCAGAAAGAATGTGGGAAAAGGTTGAAGGCTGGTCTGAGATAACTCTGTTTGCATTAGCAACAATATTCAACTTATACATTTCCAATACAGATTGAACAGGAATTAATCAACAACAGACACACGTACCTTGGAATCCTGGAAGTCCGTCCATACCCGGCAACCCTGGGAATCCTCGCTCACCAAAATCTCCGCGAACTCGCTCAATCTCGGGTGGAGCAGACTGATATCCCTTTTCACCTGAAATAACGAGAAGCCAATAAAAATGCAGTAAACATCAGGTGCCCTCTCTAGAGCAATATGGGATGAAGCAGAGAAATGTCTGCAGACCACTTTGAAAACATCTGGAAAACATTGTGGCAAAGGGAGAAATTACTCATTATGAGGAATTTCTTCAATAAGCGTCTGCTGTATATGGGTCACAATGCATCTAAAAGTGGGAAAGGGTTACAATATCTTCGTAGGCAAAAATGTAAGTCTTGTTTGAAGGAAAATATTACTCTACTACAAAGGTACCTTCAATCTTTTCCCACTTGTAGACACATTTTGATCATCATTAAGAAAACATTGTGGCAAAAGGAGAAATTGCTCATATTGGGCAATCTCCGTTTGCCACAATGTTTTCAACTCTATTTGATAGTAAAACTTTCATTTGTAGTACTTTTCCATATATTTGCCCAGTTGTTTTCAATGTTGTCTGCTGAAGAATTGTTGTTAGTGGCAATGGGTTAAAAGGATCATACTATAGTCTCCTATTCCTAATCTAACTAAATAACTTTTAATTAAATGACACATCTTTTGAAAAAACTTGTGGGGAAAAGAAAAAAATATCAGTCAATTTAATTTTTACCAGATTTCTTTCCATTATTTTTGTCAGCAAGACAGTAAACAAAATATGTCTTTAAGCATGCAATTTAGCAGGTTCCTTTCAATATGGCAATAATACCCAAATGGACACCATGTTTTATTGCTAAATGTATCTTTTTATTTTGCAGACAAAAAGTAAAGGCAATGGAAATGTTAACAGTAACAAAGAAAAGATATTTTTTTTGTTTTGCAAAAATGAATTTTGCCTTTGATATTTCCCTTAATTGACGTAGTGTATTTTTTGGGCAAGAGTGTTTGCAAAGAACACAATGTCATCTGCAAATATATTCATCAGTGAACATGACAGACTGACATTCAGTGACGAAGAAATGCATTCCCATGTGTCTCCCATGTCATGGCAGGCAACATGAAAAGCAAGTCTTTTACAGTAAACATACAGACCCTTTCTGACACCTTGGCAGCAGACAGCTTTTGAAAACATTGTGACAAAAGAATAAATTGTTCATAACGAGCAATTTCTCCTTTTGTAACAATGATTTCAACTTTTTTCAATAATAAAACATTAATTTATAGAGATTATCCATAGTTTTGACTAGATGTTTTCAAAGGCGTCTGCAGCAGATTTGTTGTATGTGGAAAAGGGTTAACAAGATTATACAACTACTCTCAAGAAGAGGTTTTATTTTCAGCATTAAAGCTGCAAATACTTACTTGAATCCTTCTGGTTACAAACATAATCACAAGATAATAATGTGGAAGCTTCAAACTCTCTGTTCATGTTAATTCAAGAAAAAATTGTGAGATTTTAAAGGGCCATACATTGGACATATAATAAATTCACTTTAGCAAACGATATTGTTCAAATAGCGAGTTTCTGAGAATGTTGCCACAATGTTGACATCTCTATTATATAATCATAATTTCTAATAAAGGTGTTTCATATTTTGGCCAATAAGTTTTCCAAGTAAAGTTATCTGCCTCAGACATATCAATTGCATGTGGGAAAGGATTCAGAACAAACCTTTCATGCCCTTAAGTCCATTTGTGCCTTCAAATCCATCATACCCTGCATCTCCCTTTCTGCCTAGAAGTCCCTCAGAGGAATCTCCGGGAAAACCCTGAAGACCCCTGTTACCCGTGACACCTCTAAGTCCATCTAAACCATCAAAGCCAGGTAATCCGGGATAACCCTAGTAAGATAAATAATAAGACAAACTGTCATGACAAAAAATTAACCTCAAGACAGGGGCGTTTTGCATACTCTGAGATCATTATTTGACCTTGAAACTCTATTTTGTGGGTACTCAAAATAAATATTCTCAAAGACACTATTATTTTGAGTACCCACAATATAGGGTTTAATTAAGTAAAAAGTGAGATTTCTTGGGACAAACGCCTGATTACTCCCCCTTAGAGGGAAAGGGTTAAATAAATCTAACTGTTAACTGTTATGTGTACACAAATCTCAGGCATTCTCACACAAATCAAATCACAGAAGTTGGCATTGAAAACATCTAAGCAAAAATATTGAAAAATTTCTATAAAAGTAAAAAATATTAATGAATTGAGTTAAAAAGAATGTGGTAAAAGTAGAAATTGCTTACTGTGAGCAATTTCCTCTTTTGCTTTAATGTTTTAAAAAGTTGATTGTGTCACCGTTTAGACGCGCGTGCCATGTAACATTATACTGTTCATATGCGGTGTTATATTGAAGTATCCATGTTCAACTCAAAATAAGGGTACAGAAAAAATGGAATTAGCTTGTAATTTTGTTCGGTATAATAAAATAAATATTGCATGGCTTCCAGTGTGACAGTACATATTGTTACACTGGAAGCCATGCAATATTTATATAAGGTAATGATTTATTAACCCTTTTCCCACATACAGCAAATTGGAAAATCTATGAAAATGAAAGTTTAATTATTGGATAGGGCTGCACACATTGTAGAGAATCGAGAAATTGCTCATCTTCAGTAATTTCTTCTTATGCTACAATGTTTTCAAAAGTCGTTTAGTGTTAACATATTGTTTTAGAGTTAACCGTATGCTACATGAAATGCTAATACATGATATGATTTCTTTCAAAATATAATAATAATTTAAATATAATGTTTTGGCGAATTTATTTTTGTAACTATTTATTGATACAAACTAAACCATAGGGAAAAACGAAGCACTAACAGTGCTGACATGATGTGAAAGGAAATAACAATTAAAGCTTATGTTTATGTATTTAATTGTAAGAAGTTAAAAGATCATATAAAAAAAATAGGAAATATTATAAAAACTGCCGATTTATCGCTCACCTGAGTGCAAGAGCTCACAAGTATACACATTTTATTTAAAAGACATGAAGAATCAAAGAAAGAATTGACAGCAGATTTAGGCAGAATATATTGAAGTTTCCGCCTTATTATATTGAGAAATATGTCAATGTAAAATCAATTTCCATCAATTAGAAACAATTATCTAAACCATGTACTAGACTTGGAGAAAGACTTAGTGTTTGATCAATGCAAAACTCATTTCGACAATTATTTTGACAAAGCTTAAAAATGCAACTTCCAGTGTGTTATCAAGAATTTCCATCATTTGGCCTAGTGACCTATCTTTTTTACCCTAATATTTAAAATGAACTATTTGTTATCAATACAAACATTTTTACAAAGTTTAAAGCTGCTGAAGCAAAGAATGCGGCCTCCAGGATATTAACAAGATGTTCTTTCAATTTGGCATAGTCACCTAGTTGTTAACCCGGCATGACCAATATTCGAACTTGTTCTAGATATCATTAAGATAAACATTCTGACCAAATTTTTAAAAAAAATGTGGCTTATACAGTGTTGACAATATTTTCCTTCAATTTGGCCTAGTGACCTAGTTTTTTAAAAGACATGACCAATATGCATGCTAAAGTTAAAAATGAAGCATCCAGAGTGTTAACAAAAATACCCTTCAATTTGGCGTAGTGACCTAGTTTCTGACCTAATATGACCACTAGTCTTATTTGACCAAAATATAATTCAGACAAACTGTCAAGCTGCTGAAGCAAAAAATGCGGACTCTAGAGTGTTAAGAAGAGTTTCCTTCAATTTTGCATAGTGGCCTTGTTTTTGACCCAATATTCAAACTTGGCCTAGATACCATTAATATCAACATTTTGATCTCATTTTTAAACTGCTGAAGCAAAACATGCCGCTTGTAAGTGTAAGTGAGATTTTCTTTTAAGTTGGTTTAGTGACCTAGTTGTAAACATACCAATATTCGAACTTGGCCTATCATTAAGACAAACATTCTGATACAGTTTTAACATGCTCTTGTTAAAAATGCAGCCTCCAGAGTGGTAACAAGAGTTCCCTTCAAGTTGGCTTAGTGACTTAGTTTCTGACTCAATGTGACCCATATTCGAATTTGACTTATATATCATTAAGACAAACATTCATACGAAAATGCCGTTGATACCTCCACAGCGCTTAGTTCTTTTGTTTGGGTGATCTTAACCTTTTAAATGCAGTTTTGTTGAATCCATTCTGGCGAAGTCTCAACCTAATGCGTTAAGGTGTTAACAACAATTGGCTGAATGCCATCTCCGAACAAATGGGTTACTACTATGACCAGAAACTAAAGTCCATGGTCAACCAGTGGAGTACCCTTCCTAGCCTAGTACTGGTTAGTCAACAACTAAGTCCCACCAGTCATGTTGGAGTGCTGTTTAAGAGGTCGTCGGCTCGGAAAATGGTTAAAAGGACTCATATATCTTTTACACGGTAACTCAGTCGATAGCGACATGAGCTGTCGATGCAGGCGTTGTGAGTTCGAACCCCAGCTTTGCAAACATTATATCCGACGTTTGACAAAGTCACTGTGCCAAGTGTCAATCGTCTTCCATCAATGGGCTAACAGTCTATATAGAAAAGCAGCCAGTTGCTTGGAAAGATTGTTGTGTGGTGAACTGTCGGCCGTGATATTTTTGAAAATCAATCAATATGACATGAAGAATAGCGTATGCCTTTATTTGATTTTTCTAAGGCCTTCGATGGTAATATCATAAGGGTTACGGTGCCTTCGATGGTAATTTCATAAGGGTTACGGTGCCTTCGATGGTAATATCATAAGGGTTACGGTGCCTTCGATGGTAATTTCATAAGGGTTACGGTGCCTTCGATGGTAATATCATAAGGGTTACGGTGCCTTCGATGGTAATTTCATAAGGGTTACGGTGCCTTCGATGGTAATATCATAAGGGTTACGGTGCCTTCGATGGTAATTTCATAAGGGTTACGGTGCCTTCGATGGTA
>JAUELF010102530.1:0-15699 GCA_031471495.1 Clinocardium nuttallii | reverse complement strand
GACTAAAAGTGGAAAACATTGTGGCAAAAGGAGAAATTGCATGTTTTGTGCAATTCCTTCTTTTGTCACTATGTTTTCAGAAAGCGTCTGTATGAGGGAAAGGGTTAAGTCTCTAATAGTCATGCCACAAAGTAAACAGCAGACCTGGGGGGGTTCCATGAAAAAATATTGTTTCGGCCCTGTTACAAGAAAACCTAACAACAGTACTTATCGGCCAGTGAAAATGAGCGATTTCTTCCATTGCCACAATGTTTTCAAATCTATATATTCAATATTAATACAATAATTCTTGTCCATATTTATGGCATGAATGTTTTCAAAGTCATCTGCTGCAGATTTGGTTTATCCGGGAAAAGGTTAATTTCAAAACCTGAAGAACCTTTTTCTGTGTGACGTGTTTCATTTTACAACTCTATTGACTCCTTTCCCACATACAACAAATTTGAAGCAGACGACTTCTAACTTGAAATGGCAAAAATATTGAAAATCTATGAATGAAAGTATAATTATTGAACATAGTGTTTCTACTTGATATGCGGCTAAGGGAAAAGTTTCTCTTGAGCCATTTCTACTTTTGTCACAATGTTTTCAAAAGTGGCCTGTATGTTGGAAAGGGTTAAATGCTACGTTTTGTATCGATTTATCATATTTACTTTTGCTCAAACTTTAAAAACTGTAGAAGATCTATTGTTCAAAAGTAAACAAAGCTTTTGTGTACAGATAGGGTGATAACAAGAAAACAATAAATTATACATTTTATTGTGTATTTGTTTCGTGAACCTTTTCAAAATGTTGACTTTAATTGTGCCCTCACGTTATGGTGTGAAAGAGCTATATCTACAAAGTAAACAATCTTTATAACTTTGAAAAGGGTAATTTGGCAGTTCTTATAATGAGCAAGAAAGTGTAATATTACCATCAGGATTCTGTAATTAAAACTTCATATATTATGCCTATGATGACTATTGTTTTTATCGTGGAAAAAGGAGTACATGATGTTTAAGATTAACAATTTAATCTTTACCAACAAAATCTTCAATTCTTTATAAAAAATTATATTTCCCAATGTTATAGGTTTGACCTATAAGATCAACTAAGATCATTATAGTTTTACATTGACAGAATGAAACTTCGTGCAGAGGAACTTTGAATTAATTCCTAATAAGGTCTGTGACCATGATAATGCTACCAATGACAAAGCACATGTAGAGTCAGACAGATAAGAATTCCCAAAAGGCAGAGGGCATGCAGTCTGCCTTAATTTGACAGAGTTATAGCCCTTCCAAAAAAAGTCAAAACCATATGTTTATAGGGAGGTCTTGTCCTATCAGACAGGGTTGTAACAACATGCTATTTCAAACTGTTTCTAATATTTTGCGGGCATATTTTAAGCAAAAATTAATATACACCATTTATACCCTCATCTCAAGAAAATCAAGGCCGAGTCCTGGTAGCTCAGTCGGTAACGTCGGTGCTGTCAATCCAAGGGTTGTGAGTTCAAATCCCAGCTCGGCAACTTTCTTTCCGACGTTTGACAATAGTCAATGTTACATGCGTCATTCGTCTTCCACCAATGGGCTAAGTCTATGTGGAAAATCAGCCGGTTGCTTGTGAAGATTGTTGTGAGGAGTACTTGTGTGAGAAAACTTGGAATCACATGAGTAGTTTAACTGACTGCCTTGATATGACTGAGAAACTGTTCAAAACGGCGTTAAACTACAATCAATCAATGAAGAAAATCAGGAAAAACACAATGGATGTATGTAACAAATTATCTATCGTTAATATGACCAATTTAAGTGGTTGACCTTGACCTCTATCAAAATAGTATTATTGTTCTTTACTAGTGGTAATTGTTTACACAAATACCTAATAAAGGTATGGAGATAGGAATCCGAATGACAATATCGCCATAGATTGTACATGTACATGTGGGGTGTATATATATTACACCTGAAATCATCAGTTTTGATCTACGTGTTAATGAATGGTTTATGATAGAAATTGGTCCAATAGGTTCAGTTAGCTCATGGTTTGCCATGCTTTTGACTTACTTTGATCCATTCCTTCATACAACAAATCAGCAGCAGATGACTTTGAAAACATCTAGGAACGAATATGGAAAATCTCTATAAATGCCAGTATAATTATTGAATAGAGATGAAAACATTGTGGCATTATAATGTTGTGAGACAGTATGAAACAAAGGTACCCTTTCCAACAAACAGTCTCTTTCTGACACCTGCAGCAGACAACTCATGAAAACATTGTTATATAATGAAAACTGACACCTGCAGCAGACAACTTTTGAAAACATTGTTGCATAATGAAAACTGACACCTGCAGCAGACAACTTTTGAAAACATTGTTGCATATTGGTTATTTCATTATTATGAGATATTTCTCCTTTTGCTACAAAGTGTTCAACTCTTTTCAAAAATTAAACTTTTACATCAAATGTTCCATAATTTTTCTCAAGATGATTGCAAAATCATCTCCTGTAGATCAGTTGTATGTGGGAAAGGTTTAAATTAGCATCAGGTTAAATAATTATCATGTGTTTAATTGATTACTACAAACAATACAATAGTCCCATTATTTAAACGCTAAGGGTGTCTTGGGTTTTTTACACACTGATGTACCTCAAAGACAAGTCCACCATAAACTATTCATGAAACCATTTTATTCACACCACATAAAAACCAATGTTCACAGGTTTTAGAACTAACTACATTTTATTTCAAAATACATAATATATGCTACAGGCACCATCTTCTTGCGACCTTAGCTCTGTGGTGTTGTGGTTAGAGCAACTGTTTGGGAGCGTGAGACTAGGAATCTCGGGTCGTGTCATACCAGAACATGGTAGTAATGGCTTCCCTCCTTGGTGCTCTATAGAGTTGTAGGCATAGTATAACAATGGATGAATCGGTGTCTGGATAAATTGTAGCAGTAGAACTGGTTATTTACCAAGGAAACTTGACAGATAATGTGATATAACCTTAGTGTAATGTTGAAAGCAGTGTTAACACCATACCATCTTGTTGTGGTCCTAGCAATGCCACAATAGCTTGGTAGGTAACATATCAATTCAGGGATCCTCGTATAAAATCAGACTCGGCCTATCATTCTTTCTGTTGATTGACAAAGGTCATTGTGACTTGAGCGTCCTTCACCTTTCTCCAATGGGCTAATGGCCCATGTGGGAAGGTAGCCGGTTGTCTGGGAAGAATGTTGATTGTGACTGACGGCAGTCGTTGTTACTATATCTAGTCTTTTATCTTTCACCAATGGGCTCAATAGACTAAGTGGGAAAGTGGCCAGTAATTTGCCTTGGAAGACTGTTGTGTGGAGAGCTGGTACAAGAAGGCCAGGAACTGTGATATAAAGGTGAAATCGGTGTTAAAGTACATCAATCAATCAAGCAGTCATGCTTAGTTACATATAATGCGCAATAACTTTGCAGGTTCATGACATTCATTAAGAGTTGGGAAGAAAGTCTTATTAGCCAAAATGGGTTTTCTTTGTCAATCGTTTAGTAAGTGGCCAATTTGGATCATTTGCCTCCAAACCATGTACATGCCGTAACATGAATATACTATTAAATTGGCTATAGGTATGTGACCTCTGCTATACTTTAAATATATGGGGTAGAACAGTTAAATTTCAATAGTTCTCTACCTGTATGTGTACTGTGCCCTATACCCAATACTAAATAACATGGGTAAAAGTTGAAATAGTTTTGTAATTGAAAGAAAATATTATTTAAACAAATACAATTCCAATAATTAGTTGATTTTGCAAGGTACTCTGATTATTTACACTAAGAGTAAACAGAACATTGTATATTATGGAGAGTGGTGTCTTTTTGCATAATGTTTTTGTCAAAATTTATTCCCTCAATTTGATGTAAGCACTTTTTATTCAATGAAGGAAGACTACTTTAATTTTACTACCAGTACTTAACCCTTTCCCTCATATAGACACTTTCTGATGCCTATGCAGCAGATGGCTTTTTGAAAACAATAGTGACAAAAAAAGCAATTGCTCAAAACAAGCAATTTCTTCTTTTGCCACAATGTTTTCCACTTTCAGTCATAGGTTATCCATTCAATTATAGAGATTTTCTATTTGTTGACAGAATATGTTCAAAGTCATCTGCTACAAAATTATTGCATGAGGGAAAGGGTTAAGTATGTCAGGCATTGTGTTGTATTATTGTTCAAAGTGTATTAACCCTTACCCACATACAACGAATCTGTAAAAGAGGACTTTGATGAAATATAGGCAAAGATATGGAAAATTTCTTTAAATGATAGTATAATTATTAAATAGAGTTGAAAACATTGTGGCAAAATCAGAAATTGCTCTTTATGTCACAATTATGATGCAGATGTGGCAAAATGCATCTACCGGTATATGTGGGAAAGGGTTAAATTTATCCATTTTACAAATGGTCATATTTAGCTTTATTATTCAAATTCAGCGTCTGCGTTGGTTAAATTTTAAAGAATTTTACAAATACTAGAACGTATTTTAACTTCAAACTTGGCATAATTGTTTCTTATGAAAATATAGACAACTGCATGGTGCAATTAATTCACATAACTCTTGTCAACCAATATTTGTAGAGTTATGCCCCCTTTTGTACTTATATTTTGGCACACAATATCATAACCTAAGCTATTACTTTGCCATTTCTCAATATTTCTGTATCAAACTTTTAAAAAATATTTGCGTCAATTAAGGTCACATCTGACAAAGTTATGTCCCTTTTTGTATTTAGATTTTATCGTGATAACTTAAAGTCGGCAATAATTTTTCCATTTCTTAATATTTCTTCATCAAACTTACAAATTATATTGCTTGTGACAACATGGTCATCATGTACCCCTGGACCCCAATCCCGAGAAATTTGAAGAATATAGACTGAAACTATTGCACCCGCAACAACAACAAAAGACATACAGAGAGAGTGATAATTGCTGCACCGTAAAAGGATCAATATTAATTCAAATTGTTACAATAAAAATTGAAATGGTTTGATTTCTTAATACTTAATTATATATCCTAATCCATGGCCTATTAAAGGAAAGTGGTCAACTTGTTATATTATAAGATTTAACCCTTCCCCACATACAACAAATCTGCAGCAGACGAATTTGAAAATGTCTTGGTAAAAATATGGAAAATGTCTATAAATAAATGTTTAAATATTGGTCAGAGTGGTAACATTGGGTCAATATAGGAGAAATTCCTCTTTTAAGAAGCAATTTCTTCTTTTGTCAATATGTTAACAAAAATTATATGCTGCAAATGCATCAAAACGCGTCTATAGTTAGAAAAGGATTAATAGATTTAACACAATCAAGTTTTGTATTATATTTGATATAATATTCCTTCAACTTTTGATTGCTGCAATGTACCCATGTACATCAGTTGAATAAGTTTCCCATAATGGCAGTTATGTAAATGAAAAAAGCCTTGAATAAAATTTTAATACCGGTAACCATTATCAAATAGGCTGATCAGTAATTTGCCATTTCCAAAAATTGACAATAACACCATGCTTTTAAAGAAGGATATATGCAGCCATTTTGACCATGAATTCATTTCCTATGCTTTAATTGCAATGTTCGGTCATAATGGATCTGAATCTCTAAGACATGTCTAGTATATATTATACAAAAGGTTTCTCCTTGAATATATTCATTTTATACATTCACACAGGCAAATTGAATATTGCTTCTGCAATCAGAACAGATTCTTAGGATTCAACCCTATCTCACATACAACAGATCCGCTGCAGACGACTTTGAAAACATATACTCAAAATAATGGTAACCCTGTATATTAAACCAAAACAAATTTGTTGAATATTATTGAAAACATTTGACAAAAAGTTCCTTTTGCAGCATGTGTCAAACATCATCTATGTATGGAAAAGGATTAAAAGAGAATGATATATAGATAAAATAACTAACAGGGTGTAAGTCCAGATTTTATTTAAGTACTGTTAATGATAAATTTTAAGATAAAAGGGTAAGGAAATCACTTGTACTTATCTCTGATATATTTGTAAAGAATTAAACAGGTATTTAGGACCTACATCGACAGGTCATTGTGGACAGATTTGGTAGTTTGCTGTATCCTGCGAGTAAATATTGACCATTCGGACCTGGTATACAAAGTTGGATAAATTTTATGAAAGCCCGAGAGATAAGAAGAGTGGGCTTAAACTATCTATAGGTTTATTTGATCGATTGATAATTATTGAACTGGGGAAAAGATAGGTGAATTTTTAAATACAGGCTTACTGAGCCATGTGAAGGAAGGAATTAACTAGGGAAGAAAATATGGAAATATCTTGTGTGTGTGTATGTGTATGGAAATAAAAAGTGTCCTTGTTAGATAAAGTGGTAAAAAATAGATGACTAGGTGTGACAATATTATTTAAAAAGAATTGTGATTATATAAAATCTTAATAATTGAAAATTAAAATATATATATATTTGGTAGAGTTTGATATGATGTGATTTTATAGCATATTCATGATTATTCAAGTTATGATAATGATAGAATTTGGATCTTGTTTGCTTTTCCATTTGGGCTAGAAAGTTTGGGGGAAATCTTCTATTACTTTTAATGTGAATTTCATTATGAGTTGACTCAGTATAGTTAATGTATTGTTATGCTGTTTTGTGATCGGGATCGATCTGTGTAAATTGTTGGTCTATTATGAGACATAAAGTCTAGCAATTTTGTTACATGTATTATAGATTGCTTTTCATTTACATTATTTGCTGCAAATCAGCCAAACTTGTTTTGAGTAATCTGTTGCAGACAATTTTTGAGAATGATAAATTGCTTTTGCAACAATGTTTTCAATACTATCAACAATTTATGCTTTCATATATAAGCAGAGATTTTTCCAATTTTTTGCCTAGAGAATTTTACATTTAAGTCGTCTGCTGCAGACAAGTTGTATGTGGGTTAGGGTTTAATATCCCTGCCTACCTGTAGACACATTTTGATGCATCTGCAGCAGACCACTTTGGAAAACATTGTCGCAAAAGTAGAAATTATTGCTCAGAATGAGCGATTTCTCCATTTGCAACTATGTTTTCAATATTTTTCATTAATACTGTAACTTTCATTTCATATGTAGAGATTTTCGAATATTTTAGCCAACATGTTTTCTAGGTCGCCTGTGGCAGATTTGCTGTATGTGGGAAAGAGTTAACTAGGTTTAAGGTTATTCCTTTCCCACATACAACAAATCTGCAGCAGATGGCTTTGAAAACATGGTGACCAAAAACATAAAAAATCTCCATTAAAGATAGCTTAATTGTTAAATAAAGATGAAAACATTCTTGCCAAAGGGGAAATTGCTCATCATGAGCAATTTCACCTTTGGCCACAATGTTTTCAAATGTCGTCTGCTGCAATTGCGTCAAAATGCGTCTGCGTGTTGGAAAAGGTTAAATTGATCAATCAGTCTACAGGTATATTGATCAGGCTATTACAAAATATTTCTATAATTGTTCAACCTACCACTGATTTAGTGATGAGCAAAAACTGCAGTTGTATCTAATGGATAGGTTAAGTTTTGCGGGGGGAAAAGAAGAGACATTGCTCCTAAGTTTTGCAATTTCTCCTGTTCTCTTGATTCATATCTGCTTAGGTAACGTTAATCTAGATATGTTATATTAAGCTTCAAATGGCACAATGGTCTAGTATGTTCTAAAATATTTATTTGACAATGTGATGATACTTGTGAGTACCGACAACATAGGTTTTAATGAGTGCTTACGGAGATGTTGTGGCAGAAAGGCCTGGTTACTCACCCTTATCTAGTCTTCTGAAATTAGTTGCCAAAAAAAGAGCATAATGAAGCATATGGTTACATTGCAGAAAACCAATGAGCCATTGGTAATCTTTGCTCTTCAATATATGGACCAAGTCACATAAGAACTGACCTTTGTAAAGGAGATGATGCAGATCAACCTGCTGCCTAAATCCTCATTATAAAACTGGTAAAAATATTTTCCGTTTGTTATCAATTCATGCAATCGTCATGGAATCGTTATAACCAAAGACGGACTTTGCAATTGACTTTACTTGCGAGTAACTATTTTCCACATACAAAAAATCATCACCAAACAATTTTAAAAATATCTAGGCGAAAGTATGGTTCATTTCTATAAATGAAATTTTAATTATTAATAAGAGCAATTTTGAGCAATGTTTACAAAAGCCATCTGCTGCAAATGGGTCAGAAAGCAACTATGTATGGTGGGAATGGGATAATACAGTTAGACTTCCAGAGATGGGTTTCCATATGTCGTGGCTGGCACATGGTATCATCAAATTCACACAGTCTATGGATCATTGTGCATCCCGGGGATATTTTGTCGAGGGTTTTGAGTATGTTTAGTCACTCGTGAATAGCACCCCATTGATTCCCAGTTTTTTCGTGTATCGAAATCTTGTATATATGAGTTGTAACACGATTTAATATTAAATACAATTTATTCTGTGGTTTAATTTGGAAATTTTAGTTTGTTGTTTTATGTTTTAAGAAGTATTTACTTTAATATTTGCAATTCTTTGGATTATATCAGGTTTTAAGGATTTATGTATTATTGTGACATAAATGTTTCATGGAGTTTTAATATTTATAAATATATGTATATCAGTCTTTTAAGGATTTATGTATTACTGTGACATAATGTTTCATGGAGTTTTAATATTTATAAATATATGTATATCAGGTTTTAAGTTGAACTCAGGTGCAAGGCATTTTTTAATTTGTTCAAGACTTGAGCAATTTGTCTTGTTTCTCAAAATGTCTTTGAAGGTCTCTTCGCTCAGTTATTCACTTATTTTATAGTCCTAAATGAGCTTCTTCAAATGTGAATTATCGTAATTAGAGCAATCAATGAATGGTTTTTATCAAAGGGCTCGCTAAGGGGGCGTAAACTGATCTTTTATTAACACTTTCTCTCTTATTATGCAGTCAAACATTTTAATGAAACAGTGCTTTTGAGTACCCACAACATTGGATTAGTGATTCAAATAAGGATTCAAAACTCTAAATATGCACTTGATCTGTAGATCTGAAATCTGAATAATAAATAATGACATCATTGAAGAGTTAATTAATAAAAAAAAGTTGGTAAGATTAGGCTAGATTTGAGAGATTTGTATAGTTTTCTATTACAGTTTGTATGGATAGTGATTTGTACCATCTGGTGCAATAGATTCCCCAAATATTAATTAATATTTCATATTCAATCAGTTTGGGGGGGTTAGAGTACAACGCAATCATGCAATGATGTGCTTAAAATTACTCAAGTTGGCACTCACAAGATGGTATTCAAACATCGTATGCAAATATTATAACCTCCACAAAACATGGAATTGTATTATTTTAGCTTTCAAATTGTAAGGGTCTAAAAATTGGAAGATCAGAACTGTAAGTGTATAATTATGCTTTTATCACACTGAACTCACCGTAGCCCTGATATGGTTGGCTTTTGACGACTCCTTTCACTGGCTTTTTGGATAGGATAATTAGAAAAGGAGAAATTTCTTATAAGCATACATACACATACAGTTTTATACTCGGTACCAAAATAATAGTTCCACCAATTTGTCTGGATACAACTTAAATATAAATGGTATAAAGGCAAGCAGTTAAGGGTAAAAATGATTTATTGATTCGATCAAAAAAAAAAAAGAATTCAAGTTTTACTTTCTGTATAGAATTTCATCTCAGTGATATTTGAGCATAAATTAATTGGGTATAATTGTTGGCTGTGGGATATGATCCCTTTACGAGTCGTATTTTACGCACTTGCAGCAGATGACTTTTGAAAACATTGTGACAAAAGAAAAATTGCTCATAAGGAGCAATTTCTGCTTTTGCAGTAATGTTTTCAACTCAATTCATTAATTACATTTTCTTTTTTAGAGTTTTGCCATACTTTTGCATAGATCGTTTCAAAGTTGTTTTGCTATAGATTTGTTGAGAAAGGTTTATTCTCAATGCTGTTTGTTATCCCAGTACCTCACATCCTACTTTCACACCAATTGAAATTGGAAACAGCTGGATAAAAACATAATTAAATGGAAAAATAAAAGTGTAGTCCGTGGCGAGAAAGTATTAATTATTGTTAGAATGAAAAAGGAAGGATCAACTCATTATATATTTTTTTTCTTAGATATATATTGTTGCTGTAGACAACTTGAATGTTGCATATCTGTAAAAATAAAGTGTCAAATCTAATCATTACTGTCAGACAGATTGAACATGTGATATATGGTACATTCTTCTGCTGTGTATTCAACATTAATATAAAAGTATTGACCACATCTTATTTTATCATATAATGGGGTAGATCAAGCTTAACCCTTTCCCACAAACAGACTAATTCTGATGCATCTGCAATAGACAGCTTTGGGCCGAGCCCTGGTAGCTCAGTCGGTAACGGCGCGGGCTGTCAATCCAGGGGTTGTGAGATCGAATCCGGGCTTGGCCAACTTTCTTTCCGACGTTTGACAAAAGTCAATGCGATATGCGCCATTCGTCTTCCACCAATGGGCTAAGTCTATGTGGAAAAGCAGCCAGTTGCTTGGAAAGATTGTTGTGTGGAGTACTGGTGTGAGAAAACCAGGTAACACATGAGTAGGTGAACTGGCCATGATATGACGAGAACTTCTTAAAATCGGTGTTAAACCCAAATCAATGGAAACATTATTGCAAAAAGAGAATATCTCATACTGAGCAGTTTCTCTTTTTGTCACAATGTTTTTTTTAGCCTGGATGTTTTCAAAGTCATCTGCATGTGGGAAAGGGTTATATTAAACATTCTAAAGTGTGGACTAAGCCTGTATAAGTTGTAAGTAGACTGAATGCCAACAAAAGTATGTTAGTTCTGTTTGTACATGGGATGGTATTTCATTTGTACATTGGATAGTATTTCATTTCACATCAGCATTTAAGTGTTTGAAGAATGTGTTTTACAACGATAGCCCTCAAATATTACTGTCAAAAAACGTTTGAACAGCCAGGTTAGATCATTTTCCATGTTTTATGGCCGTACTTGAATGTATGCCAACAACTGACAAACAGACATTTCCTTATTTATGGTAACGATATATACAAATGAGCCGTTTCATAAAATATAAAAAACATTATGGACTGAATAAAGTATTGACCCGGATCAACCTAAGCATGCCTCACAGGTTAATCAGGACACACTTTTTCGCCTCCTGTGGACTCTTTCAGGAATCATTACTCTATTCCGCTGAAATGGAATGTGTCTGCCCGGATTAGCCTGCGCGGACTGCACAGGCTGATCTGAGTATATAGTGCATTGTTACAGTTTCAAATCATCTGAACACATTCCAACTTGCAAGTAAATCTTGGCACTTCTGCAGCAGACAACCTTCTTAACTCTTTGTCACATACAACAAAACTGCAGCAGACAACCTTCTTAACTCTTTCTCACATACAACAAACTGCAGCAGACGACTTTCTTAACTCTCTCTCACATACAACAAAACTGCAGCAGACGACTTTCTTAACTCTCTCTCACATACAACAAAACTGCAGCAGACAACCTTCTTAACTCTCTCACATACAACAAAACTGCAGCAGACAACCTTCTTAACTCTCTCTCACATACAACAAAACTGCAGCAGACAACCTTCTTAACTCTTTCTCACATACAACAAAACTGCAGCAGACGACTTTATTAACTCTTTCTCACATACAACAAAACTGCAGCAGACGAAAACATCTCAAATCTCCCGAAATGAAGACATATTTATTGAATAAAGATGAAAACATTGTGTCAAAAGAAGAAATTACTCTTCTTCAATCACAAAGTTTTCACAAGTCGGCTGCTGCAGATACGTCAAAAAATGTTTTTAGCTGGGAATGGGGGTTAAAAAGCAATTTCTCCTTTTACCACAATGTTTTCAATTAAACTCATTTATAGAGATTTTAAAAATATTTTTCCTGATGTTTTCAAAGTCTTCTGCTGCAGAATGATTGTATTTGGAAATGTGGTAAAAGAGTAACCCTTAACCCTTTCCCACATATAGACGCTTTCTGACACCTGCAGCAGACAGCTTTTTGAAAACATAGTGACCAAAAAAGAAATTGCTCAAAACAAGCAATTTCTTCTTTTGCCACAATGTTTTCCACTTTAATTCATATTTCTGCTGGAGAATTGGTGTATCATTGGGATAGGGTTAAGGATCAGCATTCTTTGTTAAAGATAAAAAGAGTTATTGCACTTTTTTATGAGAAAATTACATTGTGTTTCACACAGTTTATCTGCCCTGATGTGAATGTTTGGTCATGTTTGTTATATGGTCGTGCAAACACTGGGCTGGCAATAAAAACTGTAATACAATACATTTATCCTTTCTTACTGTTACAGCTGACTTTTGATACATTTAGAGAAGAATTACTAAAATTAACTTATTCACTGCTAGAACCCTTTTTGTGAAGCCGGGGCAAACCGTGGAGAGCCAGACCAGCTGCGCAACCGCACTGTCTGACCAGGGCTTTTACTGTTGACTGCTGAAACCGCACTGTCTGACCAGGGCTTTTACTGTTGACTGCTGAAATCAACATTTATATCTTAATATTCATAGAATTAACCCTTTCCCACATACAGCAAATCTGCAGCAGTAGACATTGAAAATGTCTGCTCAAAAATCGAAAATCTATATAATTTTAGATATAAGTACTGAAAAAAGTTGAAAAGATTGAGCAATTTCTCTTATTGTCACGAAGATGCGTCAAAATGTATCTATACGTTGGAAATTAAGGGTTAAATCTTTCAAATGCAAGTTTGACAATAGTTAAGAGTAAAGTGTTTGAACAATAAACAAGTGTTACTTTATTATAAATAAAAAAGCTGGATTGTAAATGGATTCTCTCAAGTTTCATTTCTTTCTTTTATTCCAAATTAAAGAGGTATGAGTCAACGAAACCTGCCTTTAATAACTTAAAAGTTTCGTTAAATTTTGGATTCTAAAGACTGTGTCAGCTTGGATAACTCAGTAACTCCTGGTTCTATATTGATATGATTTAACGGACTGGATTATAAGTTGTGATGCGTTGGGAAATAAGCTTGGTGTTGTGAGCTTTTCAATGTCATAGCCGATTCATTGTGGCACTTCTGCAACAGACGATTTTGAAAACGTTATTTTTAAAGGAGAAATTCACGGCTCATAAGGACTAATGCCACAATGTTTTTAACTCTATTACTCTTGATGAGCAATTTCTCCTTTTACCACAATTGAATAATTATTTTTTCATACATAGAGACTTTTCATATTTTGTCTTGATATGTTCAAAGTGGTCTCCTGGTGATTGGTCAAAGTGGTCTCCTGGTGATTTGTCTAAGTGGTCACATGGTGATTTGTCTGAGTGGTCTCCTGGTGATTTGTCTAATGTGGTCTCCTGGTGATTTGTCAAAGTAGTCTCCTGGTGATTTGTCTAATGTGGTCTCCTGGTGATTTGTCTAAGTGGTCTCCTGGTGATTTGTCTAATGTGGTCTCCTGGTGATTTGTCTAAGTGGTCTCCTGGTGATTTGTCTAAGTGGTCTCCTGGTGATTTGTCTAAGTGGTCTCCTGGTGATTTGTCAAAGTGGTCACCTGGTGATTTGTCTAAGTGGTCTCCTGGTGATTTGTCTTATGTGGTCTCCTGGTGATTGTCAAAGTGGTCACCTGGTGATTTGTCTAATGTGGTTAAAACCGTAGGGAGAAACAAAGGGATCCATTATTGTGTCATCTGTCTGTGTCTGTTTGGCATGCTTTCACTAACTGACATATTGGCAATCTTGTGAAACTCGGCAATTGATGGTCTACCAATATTCTGCAATAAACATTATTATGTTACATATTATTGATAATTATAACAGTTCAATAAACCATTTTAAAATACCTGCTCTGTCAACATATAAGGAATATAAAGTTCAGTGTTGCTCAATTAGTTATTGAATTGTTCAGGCCATAAATTACATAAATAGCTGCAACACTGACATGGTACTCTGGTAACAGCATGCAATATAAAAATATATTACTTTTTGTCAATAGTTCAATGTATTGATGAGAACGTTGAAATGTTACACCTTGAATTATTGAACTCTGTCACGTTTTAAATGACGATTTATATGTTAGATGTACTTGTTACCTGGGTTACAGCATGCAGTTACTTGGATCCGCAATAGTTAAACAATTCTGCTTTCCCACCTGCAGACACATTTTGTAGAAGACAACTTTTGAAAACGTTATGGTAAAAGCAATTCCTCCTTAAGCCATTGGCTGAGCCCCGGTAGCTCAGTCGGTAGTGACGCAGGCTGTCAATCCAGGGGTTGTGAGTTTCAATCCCGGCTCGCCCATCTTTCTTTCCGATATTTGACGCCCCAATCAATCAATCAATCAATCCTTTAGCTATTTAGCTACATATATTTCAACTTTATTCAATAATAATACATTCATAATGATTGTACTTTCATTTATTGATATTGTCCTTAATTTGGACAAGATCATGTTTTCAATGTCATCTGCTGCAAATGTTGTTTGTGGGAAAGGAGTTAAAACTTAATTTGAGCAATATTTCCTTTTCATATGCTGCTAGGCTGTCAGTTAAGGTCTAAAATCAAATGAGAAGTAAATGATTACGTTGACTCCCATTTTAAAAATTTAAATGGATATCTATCTATATGCTCATTCCTGTATTTTAAGACCTTAACGCAACAACATGTAACATGGTGATGTAGTGCTTTTAGTCCAATGTTCTGCAACAATGGGGTTTTATGTGAAATCAATGAGCTTAAATCTTCATTATTCAATAAGACTAGCACATTTTTTAAGTGTCTACATGGAAGGGCTTTGCATAGCAACTTTGCCCCGTGTTTTAAGTGATGCACTGCTAGCCCTGTAGATAAAAATGTCAGCCATGGATAAAATTTGAATAAGATTTAAAACCCTTGTGTCTCTGAACACCTCTCTCCCTGATGTGCTTTAAACATTTAGGTCATCATGAGCAATTTCTTCTACTGCCACAATGTTTTTTTAACTCTATTCAATGATTATGCTGTTATTTATACATGTATATGAAGATTTTTCATGGAGAAAAGCAGCTAATTATATAATTATGGGCAATCTTTCCTTTTGTCACAATATCTTCAAAAGTTGTCTGCTTCAGAGGCATCAGAAAGTGTCTGTATATGGGAAAGGGCTAAAGTACTAGACAGCCAGATTCATCAAACAGTGTCATCTCTTTAATGAGTTAAAGGAAAACTGTGACTGCACCTAATTGATAACTGTTAGACACTCTACTATTCATATATAAGTCGACCCTTTCCCACATGCAGACACATTTTAACACATCTACCTTTAGAAATAATTCTGGCAAATGGTGAAATTGCTCATAAATGCAATTTTTACTTTTGCCACAATGTTTTCAACTTTAGTCAATACTAGTACTTTTCCTTAACCCTTTCCCTCATACGATAATTCTGCAGCAGAAGACTTTGAACATATTTTGTCAAAATAGGAAGAAAGGATATAAATGTATTGTATTCCATAACTTAATGGATAACCTATGACTAAAAGTAGAAAACATTGTGACAAAAGGAGAAATTGCACGTTTTGTGCAATTTCTTCTTT
>JAUELF010102419.1:0-15707 GCA_031471495.1 Clinocardium nuttallii | reverse complement strand
TATTTTGCCTTATATTGCTAAAGTGAAAAAAAAAATCAGGTGAGCGATCCAGGGCCATCATGGCCCTCTTGTTTAAACGTTGTCTGTCGCATATTTTCAAAACACATCTGCATGTTGTTAAGTGATGAATAATGTTTTGATAAATAAACATTTTACAAACATTATGAAAAAGTACATAGGCATTTTATGATCATAATTAACCCTTTCCCTCATACAACAATTCTGCAGCAGACGACTTTGAACATATTTTGTTAATAAATGCAAAATCTCTATAATTGAATGGGTACCTATGACTAACAGTGAAAAACATTGTGGCAAAAGGATAAATTGCACGTTTTGTGCAATTTCTTCTTTTGTCACTATGTTTTTAAAAAGCTGTCTGACGTCAGAAAGCGCATATAATATCATTTTTTGAATAATGACTACTTTTCCATTTGTCAGGGACACTACATTACATATACATGTAATGTCCCTGATTAAAATTATCCAGTGGTTCAATATCAACGAAAAGGATTTGGTTTTTTCATCCTTTTACTCAAATTGAAAATCGGCAGTAGCAGCCTTTTAACACAGCTTTAAAACTGATATAAAATGAAACTATAATGAGGGAATCGAGTTGAAAACGTTATTGCAGAAGTGAAATAATTCATTATAACAAATACCTCTTTTGCCATAATGCTTTCAAACGTCGTCTTATCAGATTTAACAAATTACGTTTGCATGTGGAAAAGGGTTAACTCGGTGTGACATTTTTAACGATTAAGTGGCTTTGTTTTTATCTTTTATATCTAACAAATAACCTAATGTTGAGTAAGATAACATCAATGGAATTCCATTTAAGAATGATGTGTAAAAATGCCCTAATTAATATTATGATGTCATTAATAACTACTGTGACCTTAATCGGAAACAGTAAGTATGACTACAAACTATTTATGTATTAACCCAGAGACATATAACTATACGTATTTATGTATTAACCCAGAGACATATAACTATACGTATGTATGTATTAACCCAGAGACATATAACTATACGTATTTATGTATTAACCCAGAGACATATAACTATACGTATTTATGTCTCTGATTAATCCTATCCCACACACGTCAAACCTGTAGCGGACAACTTTGAACACATCTAGACACAATTTTGAAAGAGTCATATACATGAAAATATATCAATTCTCGTATAGGGTTAGAAACATTGTATCTATGGGAGAAAAAGCTCATTATGAGCAATGTCTTCAATTGCCACACTGATTTCAAAAGTCGTCTGCTGTAGAAATGGCATACAACGTTTGTATAGTTTGGATATGGGAAACGGTTAGTTTGTATATGGGAAACGGTTAGTTTGTATCTCTGAGATTCGTTTGAAGCAGACATCACTCGAGAGATATGCTTCCAGTTGAATACAGGAACACCTTTTCCGACAAAAACTTGAAAAGCAAACGATACTTAAAATAGCATATCAGCTGGGACTACTTATACGTATTAGTAGTCCCAGATATCAGTTACTTTTAAAGAAAATATAATTAAACATTTCCCTTAGCAACTAGCCTTTGACCGATCAAATGCTTTACAAATTTTAGACAAACAGTTTGAAATGGAGATAATCGAACAGTTCTTAATAAATTGCCAAACTTATTCAAATGTGTCGTCGTGAGTGAGTTTCTTTTAAATTTTTACGTAGCTTTGTCATTCCCGTTCAAAGCGTCTTGTCTTTGGAATATCGATACAACCCTTTACATTATTCCAAATGCAACAGACGGCTCGGAAAACATATAGTTATATGTCTCTGGGAAAACGTATAGGCACCACTTTATACATACATTTATATGTCTCTGGGAAAACGTATAGGCACCACTTTATACAGTAAAGTATGATTATGGAAAAGTGTTTACAACAGTGTGGCAAAATAAGAAATGGTTCATTTTGAGACATTGCGATAATGATTAATTTCTCCTTTTCTCAGAATGTTTTCATGAACCGTTTAAGACAAATATAAAAACATTAATATGTCTCGGGTGGTCTGTTGCAGATGCGTCAACGTGCGTCTGTTTGTGGGGGAATGGTCAAACATGTACACTGTGTAGATTAAATGAAGTCGCCTCAAATACAAACAATCGGCCTCTATATAGTGTCTCATTCAATTACATTCATTTATTAAATGCATTTTATATACATGTCGGTGTACACTACAATATACTTTATTGTATACAATTGATAGTAAGTTTGGAACAAACAAAACTCATGACAAAAGACAAGTGATATGTATCCCGATATGTATCCTGACCAAACACAATCAAACCGGTTTATATAGCAAACACAGTAGTACGTAGTAGTCCCGGTAAAGAATGATGATTATTAATGAAAGGGCGAATTTCGTTTCAAAGAATCAATCGTCTACCCATTCAAGTGTCTCGCTGTGAACATGAACGGACAGAGTAAAATATTGATCATTTAGACAATACAAAATATGTTATATATATATACATGATTAAAAATACTGATGGAAAATGAGACGTTGCTTGTTGTTTTATAATTCTACTTTTCCCATAATCTTTTAAAAAGTCGTCTATTTTGCTAAGGAGTTAAATGACATTGTCGTCTATATAAGGGACATACGGTACACCTCTGGTATCTAGTACAACTCAAGGCTACCCTCCATACGATAAATCTACAGCATATCTAGACAGAAATAGCATATGCATACTCTCAATAAATGAAACAAATACAAAAAGTATTGAAAACAATGTGCCAAAGGGAGAAATTGCTCATGATGAGCAATTACGCCTTTTGTCACAATGTTTTCAATTGTCGTGTACTACGTTTGCGTCAAAATATACCTTGACATGTTTTGACTTGTATTGAAAGTATTGATGCATATTAGATAAGTCCACAGACGCAATATGTAGATAATATATTTTCAGACAAAGTATTACTCGATTGTTTTTGATGGGATTAATTGGAAGCCATAACTCTTGCCCACATGCAGACGGAGTTTGACGCATATACAGCAGACGATATTTTAAATGTAATGGGGGAAAAGCCAAATTACTCAAAATGAGCTATTTTAAGTTTAATACGATATTGTTTTCTAACAACTATATTCAATAACTAATCTTCTATTAATAGAGATTAATAATAATATTTGCCTAAATCTGCTCCAGCCGGAAAGAGTCGATCTGTGTGAAGATATATCATCAAAGTTTAATCACGAATACGTTTGCGATCCTGTTAATAATTCGTTCGGCCGTTTGTATTGACGTATTCATTTATTTTTTAAATCTTGATGAAAATATATTATATCGTGTAATAGTAATCAGTGAACTATTTTTTTTTATGTTTCTTTATAAAATTAAATCTTCTAGGTAATATAGCAAAATGCGGGTATTTGTGTTAGTTGTAACAGGCTACGATACGGGTACCTGTGTCTAACATGTAAGCAGAGACATATAACTAAATCTCGCGAGAAAACCAACACTGTGGACTCTGCGTAAAGTGTCGACCCTGACCCGCCTAAGCGGCATGCTAACCCGGACAGACACGTTTCGCATCATGTGGATGTTCTGTTTCAGGAATCATTACTCTAAACCTCTATCCCCCTGAGACGGAATATGTCGGCCCAGATCAGTCTGCGCTGACTGCATAGGCTGATCTGGTCGATACATTACGCATATGCCATAATATTGGTCTTCTCGCGAGACGGCTCAATTATGTCTCTGATAAACATAAATGTATCATGCTGAACTTCCAACAGAAGAACTGGAAGTGTATCGCTAATGCAATGTCTACATGATGCCATTCCATAGAGGCAATGATACCCAATATCGCACGACGCGGTTCTATTGTATTTATATTGCCAAATTGTCAGACAAAAGGTATTAAAATTTATCAGGTTTGACCTCCGCGGGTTAGCCCCCATTGCCAAATTGTCAGACAATAGGTATTAAAATTTATCAGGTTTGACCTCCGCGGGTTAGCCCCCATTCAGACAGACGCGTGAAAACTGTTTTCTCTCTGTATGGTACTTGGGGTTTCTGTTTACATATTTAGGGATTGATAAGGAATGTACTTGAATTCGAAATTCGATGCTGTGACACTTGCGTTATCTTTTCACTGTATCCCTTTTTTGACGTACGACAAATCTGCAGCAGGCGACTTTGAAGACATATAGGAAAAACGATCGAAACTCTCCCAAGCTGATCAAATGATGATTGAATAGGGATGGAAACTTTTGTCAAAAGGAGAAACTGCTCAATTTCTCTATTTGACAATATGTTTTTAAACGCCGTCTGATGTAATTTCGTTAAACGGTTCTGTGAGTGAGAAAGGGTTACAATTGATGTAATAGTAAACGTCTGCTTTTAGACGTTGGCGGATAGGACCGTGGCATTTTGGGAAATTGCGAAAGTAACTAAGACATAGGTGAAAACATTGCAGAAACAGGAGGAATTTCTTCTTCAATTTAATCTTATATTTACAAAAGGTCGTTTGCTACAAAGACGTCAACAGTCGTCTGTATCAGGTAAAGGGTAAACAATTCAAATATTATGTAATATTGTCAGAACAAGGTTTCTGTTTTATTAGCTCGTTCCCCCATGACACATATCTGCAGCAGACTGATTTGAAAACATGTAGGCACAAACACACGGAAAGTTTCCATAAATGAAGGTATAGTAAAAAAAAGTTGAAAACATTGTGGCAAAAGGAGAAGTTGATCGTTTTGAGAAATTTCTTCTTTTTGACACATTGTTTTTAAAGGTCGTCTGCTGCAGAGGCGTCAGAAATTTCTTCAATTTTCTCTTATATTTACAAAATGTCGTTTGCTAAAAAGACGTCAGAACCGAATTGGCCGATAAGAGATATCTGTTAAGTTAGCTCGTTCCCACTTGCAGACGCAACTGCAGCAGACTACTTTAAAAATATCGAGGCAAAAAAATGGAACGTTCCCTTCAATGAAGGTATAGTTAGAACAAAGTTGAAAACATTGTTGCAAAAGGAGAAGATGCTCGTCTTGAGAAATTTCTTCTTTTGTCAGAATGTTTGCAAACGTCTTCTGGTGCAAAGGTGTCAGAAAGCGTCTATATGTGGGAAAGGTTTAATTACCTATTTCCCACTTGCAGAAGCATATGACGGGTCTGTAGCAGACGACTTTTAAAACATTATGGCAAATGGAAACATTGCTCATTAAATTTCATCTTTTGTCACTCTGTTTTTGACTGTATTCATTCATTCATTTCAAAATCATTAAAAGAAATTTTCAACATTTTAGCCAAGATAATTTTCAACGTCGGCTGCTGCAGATTCGTATGTGGGAAACGGTTAAATAGCATTCGAGTAATATTGTGTAATATTTCGCTAATCAGCCATTGATAGCTATAACAACACCATATCAGTTCAAACTGTGTTGTCTATCGCTCTGCTCACCAAATTTTATAAATTAAATGTCGAGGGTAAATAAAGACCACCTGATTAAAACTTTGTGCCAGTCAAATCTTGCAAAAAATAGAATTTCTTTCTCAGCAATTGCTCCCATTTGTAGAAATACGAATGTGTAGATAAACGAAAGTTAATGACGTTATATTCTCATAGGGTTATTACAAAGTGTTCACATTGTGTATGCATTCGTGGGATCTGGAACTTCTAATACGTATTAGTAGTCCCAGATGGGATTAGAAGCAGAATAAAATAATGTTTCAATGATTTACCTGAATTTTAAAAATCATCTAAATATGGAACTAAGTGTAGATCAATGCTACAAGAATAATACAACAATCCGCTTAATACCACCAGAAAGGATCAAAGCGCACACCTTTCGAATTGTTCATATTTATTTATAATGCATCACTAAACACCTCGGAGGCTGCATAAACGCACATTTAAGGTTAGTGCTTAACCCCCGTTTCCAAAATAAAGGCGCTGTATGGCGCCTCTGCAGCAGACGACTTTTGAAAGCATTGTCAACTTTATTCAATAATCGTTCCGTCATTTATACATTGTTCATGTCGTTGATTAAATGTTTTCAAAGTCGCCTGCTGCAGAATCATCTTATGTGGGAAAGTATGAAATAAAATATCAGTCAGTTTCATGATGCGATGTCCACGGGTAACCACTTCTTAACCCTTTCCCACATACAACAAATCTATAGCAGACGAGTTTAAAAACATATAGGCAAAACTATATAGCATCTTCATAAATGGAAATATAATCGTTTAGTACTGTTATTAATATTGTTGCAAAAGGAGAAATTACTAGTTTTGAACATTCTTTGCAATTACTTTGTTTTGTCACAGTTTTTGTAAAGGCCGTCTGCTGCAAATGCGTCGACAAGTGTCTGCATGAGGAGGGGTTAAGGACGCGTGGAAACTGTTGTTTGCTTCTTAGCGTTTCAAACGTGTATATTTATATAAGGGATTTATAACAAGTATGTATTCGATTACATCACATGGTTCAAAGATGACGTAATGTTTGTCTGAACAGAAGGTCTGATATCGTATACCTTAAACCATTCCACATAATCCTATAAGCCTTTTCCCACATATAACACATCTGAAGCAGACACATTTGAAAACAATCATACGAACTCTATAATTGGAACTGTTATTGTCGAAAAAAGTTGAAACATTGTGGCAAAAGGTGAAATTGCTTGTTTAGAGCATTTTCTCCTTTTGTCACAATATTTCAAAAGTCGTCTGCTGCAGATATGTCAGAATGTGTCTACACGCGAGAAATGGTTAATACAGCCTAACTCATAATAAACTGGTTTCTCGTTGAACAAACCTATATATTTTCGATAGCGTGATATCAGGGGAGGTAACAAATCTACCTGACCCATTACTTGTTGAATTCTTTTTTAAAAGCAATTGTGCCGCATCTCGCGATTATGGGTTTTAATTATATTGCATCTGCGTTCTTTCAACCCCGAACTCCATGATTTAGACGCTTTCATTGTTTATTGTTAAAAATCGGGTGAATCTATTTTTCATGTAATAAGAATCTTGAAATATTTTGCCAAATAAAAGGCAACCACTGCTTACTTCAGTCGAGACAGCACGTTTACGAGCACACATACCTAACTCTGCATTGTTTGTAAAAACCTCAATATCGTCATTGGCGATAAAAGAGTTAAGATTCATGTGAGCTCGTGCATTCGTAATATCAGAGTCTTTTTTATGTTAACCTGTATTTTACAGAGATCCTTTGTCATGTTTCGAAAGAAACACATCTTTAAGTGAAGCTCCGTATTTTGACGACATTTTACCCGTAAATGACACCAGACCGGAGATGCAATAACATGACGAGTTGCCTGTTAGGGCTTACACCAAGAATTAGCAGTATAGCTCCAGTAAACCCGACCTTAAAGTAAGAATTACAGATGTGGACAAAGATTTGCTGACAAAGAGTGCAGCGTCAGATCAAACTGTCCTAATACGCTGGCTGATCAGGTTCTACATTGGTTGCAACGGTTTTGCTTTTGTAGAGCTGTGCTCATTTTGATATTAGATATAGTAGATGTTTTGCAAGTAGAAGGTCTTGAGGAAACAACAATGTTTTCAAATATCGTCTGTTAAAGTGGTGTCAATAGTTGTACGATGAAGATTTAAAAAGGACCTTACTAGATATATAAATAATATATCAAGAGCTTTAGATAGTGTATCAAAGTGTAGCCCTTGACGCATTGTCAGCAGACGACTTGTGAAAACACTGTGATAAGAGGTGAAATTGCTTATAATGAATAATTTCTCCCTTTGCCACAATGCTTTCAACTCTTATCAATAATTACACTTTCATTTATAGAGAGTTTCGACGTTTTTAACTATATGATTTCAAAGTCGTCGGCTGTCGATCAGATCAGTCAGCGTGTGTGGGAAAGGGCGGGGCCTTCATCGCACAGAGACGCGTTTGAAAACCTTGTTGATTTTTATCTCTACGCCATTTAAACTTTCATTGTTGATGGTTCCCCATACTCTTACTTTCAGTACTTTTTGTGTTTTCAAGGCGACTGTCTATAATATAAATCATGTTTTATTCTTGCCCATATACAACACGACAACAGCAGACAACTTTGGAAACATCTTGGAAAAAATGGGGAGCATGTCTATAAATGGAAAACGCTTATTGAATAAAGTTTTTTCTTTTGTCAAAATGTTTCAAAAATCGTCTGCTGCAGAGGCGTCAGAAAGCGTCTGTATGTGGGAAAGGGTTATAAGGTTGTTTGTTGATATAGCTGAGGTCAATGACGAAGTGTCTATCTTGCTGTTATCTTTCTCTGTTTGGGAATTCCGTTGGTGTCATCAAATTTGTAACCATCTAGTCAGAAACAAATCGAGTAAGTCCGAAGTCCGGATCCGTGTCCTTTCTATGTAATGACAAGGTCGGCCTATACTTATTGACATGCGCTTACTGAGTTGCTTATAAGCACCAATTTAAAAGTGCACGATTGGAGACACGGCATTGTGGTTTATTACTATGAGCAATTTCTCCTTTCGTCACAGTGTGGTTAAGCCTTTCCCTCATACAACAATTCTGCAGCAGACGACTTTGAACAGATTTTGTCAGAACATAGAAAATGTCCATAATTCAATGGATAGTCTATGACAAAAAGTGGAAAACATTCTGGCAAAAGGAGAAATTGCACGTTTAGTGCAATTTCTAGTAAAGGGTTAACTCCACTCACTAAGTATTATATATAATTGAATACACCCTCTCTTGCAGATTTATTGTATCTGGGAGTCATTTAAAAAAATATGCCCAGTGAAAGATAGACAATTTACTATGTGAGAAGGCAATTTTAACGTCACTAGTTGTCGTTCCTCAGATAAAAGGCTGCAGTGAGAGATATATTATATACACGTATAAAGGAGATACATTTCAAATATTCACTATCTTCCATCTCATTAAATAAAATGATATTTATAAAATCCTCTGTTGCAGATGTATTGTATGTGGGAAAGAATTTAAAAAAATACATGTATGCCCAGTGCAATGTATAAATAACTACGTAAAAATGAAATTTAAACCAGTTGTCGTTCGTTAGAACGAAGGCTGCAGATGTATAAGGGAGATAAATTTCAAATATTTACTATCTTAACAACAAACATTTAGGTCAAGGTAGTAGCAGTTTACAGTCCGTACGTTAGTACAATGTCAGTGAGGATAACAAGAGAAGTTTTCGGCAAAACAAAAGATGGCCGCACTGTACACAGGTAAGGCTCTATATGCATGTTAATTGTTTCTGTTGAAGTTAAATAATGATGCAAACTACCAACTAGTTATTTCCCCTCTTTCGGATCATTTCATTTTTATGCACGACAAATTATATCATAATTTGTTTAAATATACACATTGTTTACTCTATATTTACATATTTTCTGAAAGGACATTCACACGTTTGTTTAATCATCATTTAGAAATGTTGCCTGTCTCTACAACGACGACTCGGTTTCAATAATAAAGTGTTATGTCACGTTATATCACGTTGTATAACGTTGGTGCTATGATGTGGGGGCGGATACAAAGGGAGAAAACCCGTATTCGTCAACTTGCGCTGTCTCCCACTTATTTCCCTTGACTGTTAGATTTAAACCCCATCGAGCAACTCAAATAAGGTACATACATATATGATATTGCAGCGACCGAGATGAAGCAACTCTGAAGTGTTTGTGTACCTAATGTAGAGACAGATCACCCTGCGTATTCGTATCTGGTTCTCGACTTTTAACAAAGTAGACTGACGCAGCAATTGCAATTCTGTCACAAATGCTGCATTGATGGTTTCCCGAATCCGGATGTTTACCTACATCTTAATCATGCAATCTTTGACATATACCTTTAACCCTTCTTCCAATCTACAGAGGAAATGTTACACCTATGAAGCAGACGACTTTTGAAAACATTGTTGGAAAAGGAAATCATTGATCAAAACGAATAATTCCCCTGTTGCCCATCGTGTTCACAACTCTACTAAAACATTTCCCGTTCCTTCCCTCTATAGTTACCAATTCGAAGGTTCCGTTGCCAGGGTGACGGTGTTGGAATATGGGGGTGCCATACAGTCAATAGTACTACCGGACCGTGATGGGAAGATGGTGGACGTCTGTCTTGGATATGACGATGTAGCAGGTACGATTATCCATTTTCCGGATACGGGCCATGATTGATTTATTCGCAGCAGACGACTTTTAAAGCACATCTGAGTAAATAACAAGTGCTTATTTTGAGAAATGTCTCATTGGTCCACAATGTTTTGAAATGTTTTTCTAGCATTGTTATGTTTACCGATTTCTTAACATTTTACATTTTTGTTATCAAAGTAGAAAACCCTGTAGATAGCATAACGGGTAAAATGATACAATATTAAGGCTTACACCGGAAGTTAACCCTTTCCCACATACAGTCAATCTGCAGCAGACTACTTTGAAAACAATCATGAAAAAACATGGACAGTATCTATAAATGAAAGTATAATTAATGAAAAGTTGAAAACACAGTACCAAATGTGAAATTGCTCGTTTTGAGCAATTTCTCATTTTATCACATTGTTTTCAAAAGTCGTCTGCTGCAGATGTGTCTGAATGCGCAAACAAGTGGGAAATGGTACAGACTAGTTTGGAACTACCTTCCCCTACCCTAACACATTATCGGCTCAGGCATTGATTTACCATTTTAACACTTTCCCACATACAACGATTTTGAAAACATCTATTCAACAATAATGAAAACGTCTTGAAATGAAATCTTGATTATTGAAAAGAGTAGAAAACCTCGTGGCAAAGGAAGAAATTGCTCTTCTGGGCAAAGCATAGTTAAAAGCATCTACACGTTTGATTCCAAACACCAAATTGTTTTGGTCCGCTGTAAAAGGCTATGTTTGCCCAGGGTGGGTGTATTAAAAAAACATTGTTCAACTTATTTTTTCAAAGATAAGGATATCTCGGTTAAAGAAAATTCATAATCGTTGATTTACATTTAATTAACACTAGTGAATTAAACTACCTATAATCTCGTACACAACTGCGCATGCGTGCCCCTCCCTTTTTCCACTGTCACGCCTCATCCGAAAATAATGCGCAAAGTAGGTAAAAAGACAACAAATAATCCCCAGTAAACATAACATATGGTGGAAGACGCGTAATGAAAAATGTAATGTATTAAAACAAGTAACAATGAAATGTAATAAACAGATTATTCAACTTATTTTTTCAAAGATTAGAATATAATTCACTCGCCGTCTTGTAAATGGGAGGAGTCACTCGTGATAAAAAATAAGTTGAATAATCTCTATATAATATAGAGTGGTATATAGAAAACAATGAAACTACACCTCTGCTTATAACTTCTTAGCATGGTTTCGTTAAATATTCTGCGCAAATTAATCTGGATCTACATTTTTCGCCACATAGCAACAGAAGACCTCTTGTTAAGCAACACGAACCAGATGTAATCTATATACATCGATAGCTTGTTCGAGTTTTTTAAAGGCGTTTTCAATAAGTTGTACATCATATCACGGTCGTACGTTCACCTACAGGTATGCTTCGTGGATTTCACACACCAGGTCTCCAGACAACAGTCTTTCAATAATGTAACTGGCTGCTTACCCACATAGCCAAGTGATTGAAGTCGAATGACGCTTGTTGTGTTGACTTTTATCAAACGTCAATAAATGTTTTTCGCACTCGGTTTCAACCCCGTGATTGACAGCCCATGTCGCTACCGACTGAGCTACATGGAACAGTAATGTATAACTAATGTTTGTCGCAGTGAACTTTGTCAGACATAGGGAATAATGTTTTCCGAGCTAGTGTTCGAACTCAAAACCATTCGGCAAATCCTGTATTCATTAGTACAGTATCTACAGATCTTTTACCTAACTGTTCGAAACGAATCAATTGTATCCGCATGTATTGGTGTCATTTTTCTACTGTCAAAATTGATGTATAAAACGAGAACAATTCCTTTGGTAATTCGCAATTTCTTCGAGATAAACGAACGCATGTCACGCGCCTCCATCCAACAGAAAGCTTTTCCCAAGCCTTGCTCATTTTTCAGATGTGAAAGTCTGTAAATCTTGTTTTAAAGGTCACCTCTGTTAAGCAACCAACTTGTATTAAGCAGCCACATGAAGATTAACAACAACATATTCTTCAGTTTATTACCTGTATTAAGCAGTCACCTGTGTTTAGCAACCAACGTTTAACTATTACCCACGCGGCTACTTAAGGCACATTTTACTGTATAATAATTCCACTGACATTGATGAGATAAGTGTACCCGGCCTGCGTATTTGATAATAAAGATCATTATTTAGTTATTACGCAATGTAAAATCAGAAAAACATATGAGGGAAGATGTTATACCTGATTTTTAATTATAATTATGTCACACCTTTGAAGTGATTGTAGGAAAAGACGAGCAATTCGAAACTTCATCTTTTAAATCTGTGTTTAGATACTCGTTTGTATCACGTTTTTTAGTTGTCTGTAGTGGGGATATGTCCATTTACTAGTGGAATGGAAATTTATGAGGCAGAAGTTTAAATTACACAACGTTTCGAAATGAAATATGTCAACATTAAATTTAATTTTCGCCTCGGTGCATGAAAACCCAATACTTTTTGTATGAGAAGGCATACGAGCCGTCTCGCGAGAAAACCAACATTGTGGTCTTTGCGTAAAGTATCGACCCGGATCAGTCTAATCATGCCGTGCAGGCTAACCTGGTCAGACACTTTTCGCCTCTTGTGAATTTTCCGTTTCTGGAATCATTTATCTATACCTCTATCCATTGGAGACGGAATGTGTCGGCCGGGACCAGGCTGATATGGTCGATACATTACATAGATGCCATAATGTTGGTTTTCTCGCGGAACGGCTCATTGTTGGTTTATAGAATAACTGACGGGGGAGACATAGATAATTTAGTAGTCGGAAATGTTTGACCGACTTTTTTTATGAAACCACTTAGGATGTCTTTTATTAAAAGCATTATCATATTGTTTCCCCAATCAATCATTAAGCACACCTTACTTGAAAATTAAGTGTTTTTTGTTGGTTTTGTTTATCTCATGTGGGCGGTGTCAATTTTAGCATTGACATGAATAAGGAACGGTTGGTTATATATAGACTCCTTATTTTATCTTAACATTGTCTAGGAAGTAAAAAATGCACCTTTAAGCGAAATGGAGCATTGTTGCATCGGAGAAATGAAAGCATACCTTGGGAGCATGCGTATTCAACCCTTTCACTCATACTACAATTTTGCAGCAGACGACTTTGAACATATTTTGTCAAAAATAGAAAATCTCTATAGATGAATGGATAACCTATGACTAAAAGTGGAAAACATTGTACCAAAAGGAGAAATTGCTCGTTTTGAGCTATTTCTTCTTCTTTCACTATGTTTTCAAAAAAGCCGTCTTGCTGCGGAGGCGTCAGAAAGCGTCTATATGAGGGAAAGGGTTAACTTACTGATTCGCAAGCAAAAAGCAGTATCTGTCTTAAACATTACGTAGCGTTATATAATTGCATTCTATACAGTCCTGTATTGAATGGTACTCTAACGAATGTTCGTAAGTGGGAACGGGTTAATGGAAATAAGGTTACTGTTGAAATGTATTGTATTTTATCTAGTACAGAAAGATTAACCGTTATTTCCCTGGCCATGTAGTGGATCTATCTCCTAGAAAAATAGATGTTAACGACTTTATCTCCGAATCACATAATGCACGCTGGTTCCAACGCAGAATAATTATAAATGAACCATTTGTAACTTACGCATGAAACGCCGTGACATAACTGAAAAGGTATAGCGGCGTTAAACCCGAAACACACAAACAAACAAACGACATTGGCCCTGTCGATCAATTACACACAGGAGGACGTTCAATGTTCCATCCCACCCAACGGCTTCTCCGACGTATAACAATCGTTTCCTGATCAGTGAATAATAAAACATCATCGAAATTACTGAAAATGTTTTATTTCCCAGACAAATTTCAAAACTTTGAATAAAGATGAATGCATTTTGATTATCTGTTATATTTTCATTTCCAAGTGTCTTCTCATACTTAATTAACTTGTTCGCTGCCAAATACAATTAAAGACTTTTTCAAACACTGCATATTCATGTGAGACAGCTCGTAATGAACTACCTCTAAAAAATGCCTTGTTTTGCCATTTATACATTCAATTTTACCAAATGTTCTGTTGGACGAAAGGTTGAGTGGTCCAATATTCAACATGGAAGAGTCAACTTCGAATATTCGTTACTAAAAATGTCTGGGGAGAACCCTGGTTAGTGAAAGAGTTAACGAATGAAATACGAGAAAGGTCTCCCTAGTCAAATGGTGTCGCTATCGGGGGGTAGGGTTAATCGTTAATTTCCATGGCCATGTTTTCGCCATAATATCTCAAGGAAAATAAACGGTGGTGTCTCAGAAAGTGGCCCATATACGTTGTTATCTAGGAGTCTCTCTTGTGACCTTTTAAGGCAAGCAATTAACGTCCATCAAGCTAAAACCTCTTTTCCCAGTACAATAAAATGGCAGCAGGCAACTTTGAAAACATATAAACACAATTATCATAAATCTCTGTAGATGAAAGAAGAATAATTGAATAAACTTTAAAACAATATGGCAAAAGGAGGAATTACTCATCATAAGCAATTCTTCTTTTGATACGTTGTTTTCAAGAGGAGTATGATGCAAAGGCGCCAGAAGGCGTCTGTATATGGTAAAGGGATAAATGAATATTGCTGTAATTTCCTTTGTGACAGTCAAGTGTTCAGGGACTGTCTGACGTTATTCGGTCTTGAATTCGACCATTGAAACGGTTCTTAGTATAGTCTGGCTCTGAATCTCTGTCTCTTTATGTGTTTGTCTCTGTCTCTTATCCTGTCTCTGTCTCTCTCTGACTGTATGTCTATCTCTTTAAATATATATATATATATATATATATATGTATCCTCTTTCGCTCTGTCTGTCTCTCTCTGATCTCTCTGTCTATCTATGTGTGTGTGTGTGTGTGTCTCTCTCTCTCTCTTCTCTCTCTTTCCCTCTCTGTATGTCTCTCTGTATGTCTCTCTCTAGTCTATGTCTCTCTTTGTATGTCTATATGTCTTTCTCTCTCTGTCTCTCTATCTGTCTTTCTCTCTATATCTCTCTATCGCTATCTACCTCTCTCTCTGCGTGTCTGTCTGTCTGTGTGTCTATCTATGTGTGTGTGTGTGTGTGTGTGTCTCTCTCTCTCTTCTCTCTCTCCCTCTCTGTATGTCTCTCTGTATGTCTCTCTCTAGTCTATGTCTCTCTCTAGTCTATGTCTCTCTCTGTATGTCTATATATCTTTCTCTCTCTGTCTCTATATCTGTCTTTCTCTCTATATCTCTCTATCTCTCTCTACCTCTCTCTCTATCTATATCTTTATATATATAAGTCTCTCTCGTCTCTTTCTCCTTCTTTCTCAATATATCTATGTTTCTTTCTATGTCTCTCTCTCTCTCTCTCTCTCTCTCTC
Organism: Clinocardium nuttallii; assembly: GCA_031471495.1. Lineage (NCBI taxonomy): Eukaryota > Metazoa > Mollusca > Bivalvia > Cardiida > Cardiidae > Clinocardium > Clinocardium nuttallii. The sequence continues at coordinate 190 of JAUELF010102419.1, read as the reverse complement.
CTCTCTCTCTCCTCCCTCTCTCTCTTCTCTCTCTCCATCTCTCTATGTCTCTCTATCTCTGTCTCTCTCTCTATCTCTCTATCTGTTTTTATCTATCTCTGTCATTCTCTCTCTCTCTCTCTCTATATATATATATATATCTTTCTATATATATATATATATATATGTCTCTCTCTCGTCTATCTAATCT
>JAUELF010102308.1:0-15708 GCA_031471495.1 Clinocardium nuttallii | reverse complement strand
TGGCTGCTTTTCCACATAGACTTAGCCCATTGGTGAAAGACAAATGACGCATGTCACATTGACTTTTGTCAAACGTCGGAAATAAAGTTGGCCGAGCCGTGATTCAAACTCACAATCCCTGGATTGTCAGCCTAAGTCGCTACCTACTTAGCTACCTGGGCTCGGTCGGCACTCAAAAGCTAGAAGTTTTTATAATAAAGATATTGTGATAATAATTAAAGTGTTGAAATGTTCATATTATGAAACAACCTCATTTTAGGCCAGGTACCAGTTTCTTATCTACAGCGCCACCTTGGTGATAAGAGTCTGACAATGAGGCATCACTACCTTGGTGGAGAGGGAACCAAACCCATAGCTGTGGCCTTATTGGTAACTTTTCAACTTTTATTTGATCCCCCCCCCATGAGAAAAGGTACAAGTCTGATCAAGATATACAACTTGGTAGAACTTTTTTCAGCACGTTGATCTGTCTTTACACTTTACACTGTTTAAAAATGCTTACTTTTTCCTATTTCCATGGCTTATTTATAAATCTGAGCACAGTATTGATACTGACCTCTGTCCTTTGTTTAACTCTTTCCCACATACAACAAATCTGAAGCAGACAACTTTGAAAAAGTCAAGGCAAAAGTGCAGAAAATCCCTTTAAATGAAAGTACAATAGTTGAATAGAGTTGAAAACATGGTGACAATAGGAGAAATTGCTCGTTTTGAGCAATTTCTTCTTTTGTTGCCATCTTTTCAAAAAAGCTGTATGCTGCAGAGGCTTCAGAAAGTGCCTACATGACTATGAGGGAAAGGGTAAAGACTTACTCTTATATCCACCGGTGTTCATCCACATGACCACAAAACTGAGCAAGGCCTTGAAGAGTATACCTTCCAACTTCCAGTAGAGTTTGGGGCTGAAGAGGAGGATAGGCTTCAGAAGGAAGTGCCAAACAGTGTAAGCTGGGATAGCCATGATGTTATTCACAATCACATGGGCTATACGAAATGTGTAATACAAGAGCTTCCGAATTCCCGGGAATCCCATGATTTTAGTCTGAAAAGCAAAAGGTTTGCCTATTTAATATGACATCAAAATTACCTCTATGCTGATACAACTGCAGTGTTAACTCTTTCCCACATGCAGACGCATTTGCAGCAGACAACTTTTGAAACATTGTGACAAAAAGAGAAATTGCTCATAACATCAAATGTTTTCAACTTGGTTCAATATCCACATCATGATCCGGTTTACAGTTAATGGAGATTCCATATTATGTCAGGGTATACAACAACAACTACAGTATGGTAGGTTGTTAGTGCCACCGGTATACAATTGGTAAACAGAAAATTCTTAATGCGAAGGGATTAAGTAAAGAAACGGCAAGAAACGTTTATGAGTATGTAGTCAAGTATGCATACACTACAGTCTGCAATTTTGGCTGATTTTCTTTTGTCATAATCATGTGGATTCATCCGCGTACTCGCATATAGGCAGCTACGCGCCTGATTACTTGCATGCACGCGCCTGTAGGCATTTAATTATTTTTCAAAGTATTATTAAAGTTTGGGTTGAGAGTGTTTCGTTGCATACAAAAAAAAAAGATTTTTTTATTTACATTTGTTTACAACAATTTTTTTTAACGTTACAATTTATACAATTGACCTAGTTTTTCATCTTACTTTTGAATCATATTTGAATTTGGCCTAGATATCATCCACAAAAACCTTCTTGTTTCTAACTGAATACACAAATAACCACTTTTAATGTCCATAAAACAAAGATGAGTTCCTGCATTCAACAATTCTTGTGATGAATCAAAACCGGTAGAAAACAATGTAAACAGGGGTTACATAATTGTGAACTCGTTATTGATTAATAAAGCACTGATGAAATTATTAATTTTCTCCTCATCTTATATACATAAAAATCATTCTAATTAATATATACAAGTGATTAATTACGTGGCCAATCGAGAAAATTGACATAGGCAATTAAAACTGTTAGTCAGACATTCACTGATTCAGATTATAAATTATAAATCTAGGATTATCAAACCTCACGCAACAATATTATTAATTGCAATAAGAACAATGAGTAAGATAAATATATATATCATTATTTATCAAATTGAAATTAAATTACGATTCACTTATACCAGGTTACGAATTCACTTACCCCAGGTTACGAATTCACCGAAATATACAGGTTACGAACTCACTGTAACTCTGCGGAAGCCGGCTTTTTGTCGACGTCGTTAGAGTGGTGCCGTTAGGCCTTTTCTCAAAATTAAGAAACGTTTATCGTAGCTGGTTCTAAAATAGCTGAACCGTGGTGTTTTTAATACGTGGATGACCTATTATTCGCTAAAATTACCATTACCAGAACTGATCAATCAAGGAAAAGCGTCTTTAAAAATAAAATGGGAGTCTCCAACAGTTCAAGAGTGACGAGAGGTCCTACAGCCCACTTTTTTAACCCATTTCTTGTAAATCATAGACAGGAAGCCTAAATTAACACTAGCCTTACAGAATAAATATCCGGTTAGTTTTGTAGTTGCTTGATTACCTTTTTCTGCTTATTGTTGTAAAAGGTGGAAGGTCATCCTTTTCTCTCGGACCAAAGGTTTCTCAGTTGCTTCCCTTACTTGTGCATTTACTTTTTTACCTCCCTCAATAATATAGAACCCAATGTACTTTATTTAACGAAATGAAATTTAGCAGAAACTACTTTGCTTAGCTTGTTAGGAAGCAAAACGTCACTTGAAATGTTTTTGTTATTAACTTCATATTTATCATTTTAATTGTTGGTTTTTGTTAACAAAATGTAGATAAAAGAAAATATAAAAAAATATACAAGTTGAATCTACTAACTTAGGGTCTTTTTGCAGTCTCACCAGAGTCTGCATCTGCCTCAATGTTATATAGATGAGAGATATAAATATAGACCTAAATTCATATTCTAACAAAAGCAAGAAGTATAGCCAAACTTATTGTACGCCAACAAACTGCTCAGATCATATCTGGTGTACATGTAAAAGTATTTTGTTTTTCTATTTTAGTTTAATTAAAACCGTATATCAAGTCCCCAGGCCATAGCTCAGTCTGTAGCGATGAGGGCTGTCGGTACCTCCAGGGGTTGCGAGTTCAAACCCCAGCTTGGCCAACATTATTTCGGACGTTTGACAAAAGTCACTGTGACAAGCGACATTCGTCTTTCACCAGTGGGCTAACTACAGTCGAGTCTATGTGGAAAAGCAACCAATTGCTTGGAAAGTATGTGTGTGGAGTCTCAAACCAGTAAACATATGAGTAGGTGAACTGGCCGCCGTGATATTACTGAAAATTTGTTATTATAATTGAATAGATTGGAAAACATAATGTGGCAAAACGGGTGAAATTCTCATTGCTCTTTTAGCCACAATTGGTTTCAAAACTTGTCTGCTGCAGAGGCGTTAGAAAGCGTCTATATGACAGAAAAGCGTAAACAATTTCCAACTTGCAGTTGTAATTTGATGCATGTGCTACAGACAATTTTTGAAATCATTATGGCAAAAGAAGATATTGCTCATATTTTTCCCTATAGTCACAATGTTTCACATCTATTCAATAGTTTAGCTTTTAACCATACTTTTGGTCGAGATCTTTTCAAAGTTGTCTGCTGCTGAAATGCTGTATGTTGGAAAGGGTTAAGATGTTCCAACAGTCCAAAACGCTCACACTTCCCCCTGGTCCATATTACCTTTTTGGTTGATCAATTGGATTATTGCTTTCTATAGACTTTCTCTTTGGCATTATGTGTACTCTCTTTTTACAAGGTCACACAGACTTTCTCTTTGGCATTATGTGCACTCTCTTTTTACAAGGTCACATAGACTTTCTCTTTGGCATTATGTGCACTCTCTTTTTACAAGTCACATAGACTTTCTCTTTGGCATTATGTGTACTCTCTTTTTACAAGGTCACATAGAATTTCTCTTCTGAAATGTGCATTCTCTTTTTACAAGGTCACATAGACTTTCCCTTTGGCAATGTGCATTCTCTTTTTACAAGGTCACATAGACTTTCTCTTTGGCAATGTGCATTCTCTTTTTACAAGGTCACATAGACTTTCCCTTTGGCAATGTGGATTCTCTTTTTACAAGGTCACATAGACTTACTTTCTCTTTGGCAATGTGGATTCTCTTTTTACAAGGTCACATAGACTTTCCCTTTGGCAATTTGGATTTTCTTTTTACAAGGTCACATAGACTTTCCCGTTGGCAATGTGCACTCTCTTTTTACAAGGTCACATAGACTTTCTTTTTGATAAAGTTTAAATTCTTAAGAATTTACAAACTCTACGGAAGATTGTTTTCACAATCTCAGCACAAAAAAAATCTTATAGTTGATATTGGTTTTTTGGTAAGTTCTGTATGATTTGAAAATAAACAAATAACTCATGGCCAGATATAATTAAATTTACTTTAAAAAATAGTACAGAGCAAAACATTCTTTTAACCCTTTCCCACATACGACAATTCTGCTGCAAACGACTTTGAACATATTTTGTCAAAAATAGAAAATCTCCATAATTGAATAAATAACCTAAAATTTGAAAACATTGTGACAAAAGGAGATATTGCTCGTCTTGAGCAATTTCTTCTTTTGTCACTGTTTTCAAAAAGCTGTCTGCTGCAGAGGCATCAGAAAGCGTCTATATGAGGGAAAGGATTAATTAAATGATCATGGAGAAAAAATAAATACATGTAATAAAAAGAAACAACATCACTACTATTTTCTATCATGAATTGTTGATGTTCATGACATAATTATTTTCTTTTGCGCAAAGGGAAATGTTGTCATGATAATTTGTTGAACATTTACTGTAAACATTATACCTACAAAAGGTGATACAAATTGCTCATCCCACGCACTCTGTTTTCAAGTGAGCTTTAAACATAATGGGAAAAGAAGCAAATGCTGAAAACAAGCAATTTTCCTTTTTCCAAAATGGTTTCAATTCTGCGTTAACTGTTTCCTTCTTATTCCTCTTAAATGTATCACAAATGTTTTCTCATATAATTTCAAATCAGACAAATCTTACAATTTCCGATCAGGTTAAAAAATAATATTATACAAATATTTAAAGCTGTTCTGTGTTGGACAAATATTGAAAAAACAACACCTAAAAGAATAGCCCAGTAACTTGAAATAAACTAGTCACATTTGAGTTAAAGCTGTAACAACATTTGAAAAAGGAATGCATTAAAATACACGTAGATGCAGTAAGTATTAACATTCACAATAATGAATAACATTAGAAAGTGACGAAAAACAATATATCGGGTTAAAAAACTTGATAGAAAAAATGCAGGACACAGACTGATTAAAACAGTCCAGTCTGTTTCTGTGGCAACAGATTAGTAAAAACAGCATGAAATAAATAATTCAATATGAATAGTATGATGCAATACATATATGTAAGTGGAATGTTGTAAACAAGGTCAGAAACTATAAAACTCTGGAAACCTTCTTGGTGCTCAGAAATAAACTCCATGCTCCAAATAAGGATTTTGATTGGTCAATTTGGAGATACATGTACTTGAGCACAAATTCTGAGCAGAGATTAAACTTTTATAATGTTGAAACCAGAACACAAACTATGAGGACATTATAGCTCTACATTGTTCATCCAAGATGAACAGACCTGAATGTGGAGACATCAATTTTTAACTTCTGTTCATCTTATATCGGTGGATTAAATATTTGATGAATTGTAATAACTAAGATGAATTTGGCAAAGAATATCAAATGTTACACCTGTAGCAAAAACAAAAGAAACATTTTGGGGGAAAAAGAAATTGCTAATTAATCTCTTGAAATCTATTTTTTCATAAATATATCATTATTTATCTATAGCACAATGCACTTAAATGGCTTCTGATGCATCAATGTGATCTTTTTTAGGGAGAAGGTTTAACCTTTTCCCACACATAGACACTTTTTGGCGCCTCTGAAGCAGGCAACTTTTGAAATCATTGTGGCAAAAGGATATATTGCTTAAAATAACCTTTTTCTCCAATTGCCACAATAAGTTCAACTTTATTAACTCACTTATCAAGTTTTTCCTTAGTTTGTAGTTGAAAATAGTCGTCTGCTGCAGATTATTGTATATGGAAAAGGTATAACCTTTTTCCACATATAGATGCTTTCTTATGCCTCTTCGGCAGACAATTTTTGAAAACATTGTGACAAAAAGAGAAATTGCTCAAAACAAGCAATTTCTCCTTTTGCCACAGTGTTTTCAACTCTTTTCAGTTGTTATGCCTACATTTTTAGATATTTTCTATGTTTTTGCCTAGATAATTTGATTTTGTTGCATGAGGGAAGGTTTCACACTGTGTGACTAAATGTGATGGTACCCTTTCCCCTTTCAGGTAAAAATATGAAAAAATATCTATAAATGAAAGTATAATAAATATTAAATAGATTTGAAGACACTGAGGCAAAAGTAGAAAATGCTCATAATGAGTTATTTCAGCTTTTGCCACAATGTTTTCAAAAGCTGTCTGCTTCAACCATGTCTAGATGCTCCTGCTAGTGATAAAATGAGATAACATACCATAAAAGTGTTTGAATGTCCTATTACATTTTCTCAATTGTATCCGAGATATGGAGATTTGTTTATCATAGAAAAGTAAAAAAAAAAGTAAACATAAACATTTATTTATAAGTAACAAAATAAAGTTAAATACATGTAATGGCAAGGAGTTTCATGAAGATGTAGATAAGGTCAATAAAGGACATGTTTCATCAACCCTTTCCCACATTCAGCAGATCTGAAGCAGAAATTTGAAAATATTAACTCAAGACATGAAAAATCTCTAGAAATGAAGGTTTAATTACTGGGAAATAAATTATGAAAATATTGTGTCAATTTCTTTTTTTTTGGCATAATGTTTTCAAAAGTCATTTGGTGCAAGTGCGTCAAAATGCATCTATAGGAGGGAAAGGAATTAATAATTAATTCATTAAATTTTAATTCATACATAATAAGATTTTCATATTTATTATAATAAGTTATTATATTAAAATTAATAATTGACAAAACTCTTTTTCAAGTTTATGAATAAATTGATACCCTCATTCAAGCAATAATTTTTCTTTATGGCTTAACTCTATCCCTTTCCTACATTCCAACGCCTCTTCAGCAGACAATTCATAAAAAGTTATTTCTCCTTCTGCCACAGTTTTTTTATCAGCTCTTTTCATTAAAGACACTTCTTTTTCAGGATTTCCATATTTTTGCCCAGATGTTTTTAAAGCTGTCTGCTGCAAATGTGGAAAAGGACTATGGATACTGAGTCATTGACTTGATATGATAAGAAGAGTCATCCAGTTTGCGAATAAATCTTCCATGTTACATCTTTAGGTATACATTGGAAAAAGACTTTAAAACAATTTTGCTTGATATGCTTTTTTTCCACAATGATTTTAAAATGTCTGTGACCGGGAATAGATTAATCCATGTTTCTAATCTGGGAATTTACACAGTAAAGCATGCATATTATACATGTTTAGCAGCTGATGATAATAATTCAATGAATCATTTAAGCCTTTCCCACATACAACAAACCTGCAACAAACATTTTTAAACATCTTGGCAAAAATATTGATAACCTCTTTAAATGAAAATGTAATTATTCAATATAGACTAGTTGAAAACATTGTGACAAAAGGAGACATTGCTTGTTGTGAGCAATTTCTCCTTTTGCCATAATGCTTTCAAAAATCGCCTGCTGCAGAGGCATCAAAATGCATCTGTATGAGGGAAATGGTTAATTAAAACACAGTTGTATAACTATAACTGTAACTTCCTGTAACTTCCGTAGACAACAGTAGTGGAAAAGGAAGTATTTCCTAACTAGGCGATAATTGCATTTCACTAAATTTGTTCAACTATTTATCAAGAGATCGTACCTCACTTGCACTAATTGTTCATCTGTTGTTTTAAAAGAAACTAGATCTATTTCATAAAATATAATATAAAGTAAATGGTGAATATAAACAGACATATCAATGGTGACACCTTGAGATTTAACCATCCCTTTCCCACATACAGACACTTTCTGACACCTCTTGTAACTATAGTTACAAAAAGAGAACTTGCTCACAATGAGAAATTCCCGCTTTGCAACAATAATTTAAACTCTATTAAAGAATTATACTTTCATTTATAGAGATTTTTCATATTTTTGTCAAGATATTTTAGTAGTTGTCTGCTGCAGATTTGTTGTATGTGGGAAAGGGTTAAAAGGAAACTGTTCCTTCCGACAAAAAATGATTTCAATAGTTATGTTTACAAAAGAATGAATACTTTACCACATGTAAACACGTCATATAGACGCTTCTGTGGCAGACAACAGTTTTCTTTTGAAATCCTTTCGGGTAAAAGAGAAAATTTCCTTTTTGCCACAATGTTTGAGCTCTATTTTGTCATAATATTTTTGTAGATCTACAAGTTATTATTATGCTTGCCAAGGAATGCAATGAAGGAAAAATATCAAAATGCTCATAAATTATGTTCACACATATATTTTACATGAATTGTTTTAGTTCTGAAGACTTACATAAAACCCCAACAGAGACTAAATTAGTAAATTCTAAAAGGTTCACCAAGCTGTCAAGGGATTCGATCCAGAACCTATGGAATCCACCATGGCCAAATGGTTGGTGTCAGGGATTTGATTGGAGTCCCAGGTTCGATCCCTATATGGTGGATTGTCCTTGGGCAAGGCACATTTCTTAGCCAAGTACTGGTTTGTTTACCCAGGGATCGTGAATAAATGAATTGTTGCTGTGAAATAATTAAAATAATGTTGAAACAGCATAAAACCCCAATAAAACAAACAATCATGAGCCCCACACTCTACATCTACATCTCCCACATAGGTTGCGTACTTTATAAATCAAACACATTTTAAATAATAATTTTGTGCAATACAAACGTTTGATATGATGTGTTGCATGATACATGTATAACATTAAAGATAAATAAAACACTATTTTTGATATGGTACTTAGTTACTAACTGTTTGGCGAGATTCAAGTCCTATTAGCTCTTTCCCACCTGTAAACGCATTTTGACGCATCTGCAGCAGACGACTTCTGAAAACAGCGTGAAAAAGGATAAATTGCTGATAATGAGCAATTTCTCTTTTTGTATAACACTGTTTTCAACTCTTTTCACTACTTTGACTTTTATTTAGAGACATTTTTCATATTTTTGCCTAGACATTTTTAAAGTCGTCTGCTGCAGATTTGTTGGGAAAGAGTTAGGATGACATCCTTTCTGAAATACAATTCTGCAGCAGACAACTTTCAAAAACATCTTGGCTAAAAGATGGACAATCATTCAATATGAAACTACAATTATTGAATAAAATTGAAAACATTGTAGCAAAAGTTGCTGTAAAAAAAGGTCTGCATATAAAAGAGATAGTCAATGGCTGTAACCATTCTTACAGACATTTTCCATTGAACTGCTTCTTTGACTAATTAAAGAATATTGCAGATTCTGATAAGAGTGTGTTGATACATTATGGTGATCTGAATCTAGACTGCTCATAAATGCCCTACAGTGTTTTCTGCATTGCAGCTTTATACCGAGTTAACCCATTACTTCACATGATATTTCAAATGTTGTCTACTTTAAATCAACAGATGAAGTAGTTGAACACTCTGGAAAACTAGATGTAACTTTTTGACAAAGAGTTAAAACATATTTCAATTAACCCTTTCCCTCATACGACAATTCTGCAGAAGACGACTTTGAACATATTTTGTCAAAACATAGAAAATCTCCATAATTTAATGGATAACCTATGACAAAAAGTGGAAAACATTGTGGCAAAAGGAGAAATTTTCAGAAAGTCGTCTGCTGCAGAGGCGTCAGAAAGCGTCTATATGAGGGAAAGGGTTAAAAGAGAAATTGCTCGTTTTGAGCAATTTTAACTTTCATTGCAATGTTTTCAAAAGTTGTCTGCAACAATGTGAAGTAATGGGTTAATTAACTGATTCCAAAAAACATCAGGGAAAATTGTTAAAGCTCATCATGTCCTTGTGTCGTTTTCTGTTTGTCTGTCCGTCCTGAGGCCTGATGATACAGACGAGACTTGAACAAATCATTCCGTGTGTCTGTGTCTAGGGTATCCTCCATGGTAGACTGTGTCGTCTCCTCTGTCACTGAAATAATACAAACATAAATGAGCACTACTGTATATCCATTAAGGGACTCTTTACGTTATTTGCTTTTTTGAAAATCTTCTAAGTGAAATAATTAGGCACAGTGTATAAATATGGCAAAAAAAACTATTCACAAAAAAAAATAACTCCTCAAATAAAGGAAACTTGTAAAAATATTTTTGAAAAGAAGAAAATGCTTATAATAAGCTATTTCTCCTTCTCCCAAAATATTTTCAACCACATGTACATGAATCATTTTGTGTCAACTTATGTTTACCCCTTTCCTACTTGCAGACGTATTTTGACACATCTGCAGCAAACAGTTTTGAAAAAATGGAGGAAAAAGTAGAAATTGCTCATGATGAGCAATTTCTCCTTTTGCCACAATGTAATCAGCTGTATTAAATTATTTCATTTTCATTTACATAGATTTTCCACATATTTGCAAAGATGATGCCTGCAAATTAGCATGCACCGTTATAAACATTCTAATAAAAGAGTTCTCTGACCATAGGATATATGCTTATGGAGATATGCCAGACACAAATTTCCGAAATGGACCAGCTGATAAAAGAATGGCGGACAGACATTGGTAATTATAAATGCTTCGCATCTCAAAAAGCATCCTCGGTACACAGGCTTTTCATAAAATATATGCTTTATTTAATAAAAGCCTGCGTACCAAGGATGCTCAAATTGTAGTTAGGGGAATAAATATGTTTAGGGGAGACAAACACTATCTACCTTCCTCTTCTTGGTCCACTTGAGCATGTTCTACATTATCTCCCCTTAACTTTTTTTTCAACTGCTTCTTCTCCTCTTGTTCACGTTCAAAATCCATGATCTTCAAAAACTCAAACCCTTTATTCAAAGGTTTCCATTCTGGGTTGGACAGTTGTACTGTAATAAATAGAATCATATGTATTGAACCCTTTCCAACAAAAACAATCTGCAGCAGACAACTCTGAAAAGAACTAGAAAATCTATAAATGAAAAGTGTAAATAAAGTTGTCATCGTTGTGATAAAGAAGGAGAGATTGCCTTCCAAATGTTAAATTCCTTTTATGATAAAACATGTGTACTTTTCTCATTCCAAGAAATTTTTTAGGACTCTGTTTTTGTTCTCAGAGTTAAAATAGGAATTAAAACTATCTTCATATTAGCTTTAAGAAACAATAGTTTTAACCCTTTCCCATAACAAGATATCTACAATTTTGAAATCATTGTGGAGAAAGGACAATTACTAGAAAGGAGCACCTTTTTCATTATTTTTTTCCCTTAAATGCTTTTAAACCAGACTTTTAGATATACACATATATGTACTTTGTACAGAAAATGGTTTATTATTAATCTGATTCAGTACAAATAGTGTTTACTGCTTTGAAAATGTCTTAGAAAAGAATATTACATCTCGAAGTTGGGAGTAAAATTTTGATGAAGGACACAAGATATTGGTATAAAAGGAGAACTGGCGAACTGGCTCATCATGAGCCATTTCTTGTTGTATCACCAATCTGATTAAAACCAGATCTTTTAAAACTCGCATATTCCTATATAGTATTAACAAATCAGCAGCAGACAACTTTTAAAATGTCTAGGCAAAAGCACAGACAAAAAAATCCCTTTAAATAAAAGAACAATTATTGAAAAGTTTTAAAAACATGGTGACAAAAGGAGAAATTGCTCATTTTGCGCAATTTCTTTTTTTTTCAGCACGTTTCAAAAAGCTGTCTGCTGCAGTGGCGTCAGAAAGTGTCTATATCAGGGAAAGGGTTAAGGATAGATATTTCCAAAGCTGTGTGTAGGTTGTCTTTGGAAGAAAATAGTCTCCAAAAAAAATAAAATATTTACACGATGGTTCTGTGGCTCCCTTGACTACAGATCCTAGCCACTGTATCATATTCTGTCTGTCAGGACTGGGACGTCCAAAATTAAATACCTCACCCTGTAGTACAAAGTTATCAAAAAATATAGTGTTTGTTAATGTGGCACCCTATTGAAAGGGCCAGTAAATTCTGAAATAAATTTAAGACACTGTGTACTGAACATGCATACAATACTTCTAGTTTTATTTGTCATATATACCTAGGAAATATATATATTTATTGAAACTGGACAAATAACATTCATACAGAGTTGGACATATTGTGTGAAAAGGAAAGACTGATCTTTTGAACTATTAATATCTTTTCCTCAAAGGTTCTCAAACGTCACCTGAGAAAAACAGCTTCACAAGGGCAGAGCTAATCCAATGCCTTTTGCGACAATATTTACAATTCTGTGCTTTGTGTCTTAGAATAATGTTGTCAAAAATGTCTGTATGTTGGAAAGTGTTAGGAAGTATTTATCAGTATGTGAATGTATTAACAGACCATATGTAAGCTATTTTAACCTTTTCCCACACAACATATTTTGATGTATTTGCAGCAGATAACATGATGCCAAAAGAGAAATTTCTTATCAAGATTTCAATTTAATTCAATAATTATACTTTTGTTACAGAACTATTTTCACATTTTTACCTTGATGTTTTCAAAGTTGTCTATTGCACATTTGCTACACATGGAAAAGGGTTAAATATCTTTATTGTTAACATTTGATTGAATGTTCTATAATAAAAAACAACATTAATTGCATTTTTTGTTGTGTATTTTGAAAAATAAAATCATTCATACTCAATACAAACCTTTTTAAAGTTAACATAAGATAGGAAGGGTACTTCAGGTTCGGGTGTGTATGTTTTTAGCACTTTAAAAGCCACACTTGATTCATCAGACCTGAAACATAAATTTTACCATTACCCTGATTTGGATGACATATGATGCCATTGAAAACTACCGCATTCACTTGGCACTGCGGGGCCACCTGGAAGGTAAAAACATGGCCCAATTCACCCACTATCCCCGGTATACCCCCGGATCTGAGGGGGACTGTGGTAACAATTGACTGGTGCATAAGGCCCTATTAAAATCACTCACCTTTGAATGTGCTGTTTAATGGAAGATCAATATTTACAGGACACTGAATTATTATGATCATTGCAACTTGATCATTTCCTCATACAACAAATCTGCAGCAGACGTCTTTGAAGATATCAGCAAAATTTCTTATAATCTCTAACCCTTTACCTCATATAGACACTTTCTGATGCCTCTGCAGCAGACGGCTTTTTGAAAACAGTGACAAAAGGAGAAATTGCACAAGACGTGCAATTTCTCCTTTTGCTACAATGTTTTCCACTTTTAGTCATACGTTATCTATTCAAATGGCTTGAACAGGTTTGTAGGGAGTCATCCGAGGAACATTTCTGGTCTGGAATCAGACTAACATTCCGATGCTCTGTCATTCTATCCCCTTTCTGATGCCCTCTGGCAGCCCTTTTTTTTTTAAAAAAGAAATCAATATGACTTTAACAATTTGAGTAGAAGGTCAGCTTAAGAATATTTCTTCCAAATGATAATTAGATCAAAACATGCACAATGCAGAATTTTATCAAAGAATTTGCCATTTTATCATGTTTCTGTTGAATCTGTCTTAATAATCAATCAATATAGCTTGAACACTTTCCGTGTTGAAGATGTGTCTTGCAATAGACATAGATCTAGGGCTATTTAAGGAGTAAAAACCTGCAATAACTTACATCAGTGTAGGCAGCATGGTGAAGGACATATTGGTGAACCTCTGGGATTTCACCATTTCTCTAAGATCATCTTTAGCTGTGGTACTGTAGGTGGACTCATCCGTAAATAATATCACCATCGAGTCACCCTGTCTTCTTAACTCAGGGAACATGAGAGGGGTCAGTACAGTCTAAAATGACATATAAAAGATATATTTTCATAGTGCCAAAATATTTTCAACATTAGTTACCGGAAACCCTTTCCCACATACAACAAATCTGCAGCAGACGTCTTTAAAAGGTTCTACTCAAAAATGAGGATAATCACAATTTTTGCAGGTATAATTACATTGTACTAAAATATAGAAGAAGTGTCAGTCTGCCAGGGCACAGGTTACACAAAACCCATAAAGTTGATATTTCGGCTACATATAATCTGAATTTGATCAGGCAGTTACACTTAATTGTGTAACTGGTATGATATTTTAAGTCATATGCTAAATATATATGATTGTTAATAATAACTCTTTCCCTCATACAGACGCTTTCTGACACCTCTGCAGCAGACGACTTTTAAAAACATTGTGACGAAAAGAGAAATTGCTAATTTTTTGCAATTTCTCCTTAAGCCAAAATGTTTTCAACTCATTTCATTAATTAAACTTTCATATACATGTACAGAGATTTTCCATATTTTTTATTTCAAAAACACCTCCTGCAGATTTGTTGTATGTGGGAAAGGCTTATTATCCAAAAATAGTCTCATGGAAGTGGTGTGTGGCTTGTTGGTTCTACAAACACTACACCATGTTTGCATGCACAATTTAATAATGTTTAGAATGACTTACAAGTTTCGGTAGTTTATTCTGTTGTACAAAATTCTGAATGCTTTCCACGCTGAACTGCCCTTCAAATGTGACATGGGACTGTATGGCATCATCAAATTTAGACAGTATAATACTCGGTACTTCCCAACCAAATTGCTGGGCTCTGAAATATTACAACACATCCTCTTTTTACTACACAACGATATTGCTATAACCTATAGCATTTAACTGTTAACATCATCTTATATTTAGTAATGTTTTGAAAAAAACAAAAATCATATCTAGGAAATTAGAAAAAATAATTACAACACTGTTTTTAAAGCTTGTCTGCTGCAATAATAAGTGATAAGCATTTTAATTAATTGTTGTCTTCTTCAAAACTGACAACTTGTTGTTTGCCTTATAGTGCATATGTTATATTTGCATTGATCACCTTATAATTTTTAATCTGATATGATATTTATAGAAAATATATGTTTTTAAAACATTGCAGAAGAAATATGCAACAATGTAATGCTAGTTTTCATACAACAAATGTCAGAGAAAAGATTTAAGCAAAACATTCATTGATTCATAGGCGTATTACATACAGGGTAAAGTATAGATTCATTCACTTATTTATAATTAATATAATTTTGAAACAGGATGGAATAATTGTAGAAATGAGAAATTGCTTATTATAAATATTTCACACATTATCAAAAGTTTTCACTGTTGGTAGGTAGCACAGTCAGATGTTATTACTTAAAGGATTTTAAATATATGAATTCATACAATTTTAATCAGATATTTCTTCAATTGACACAGGCAACATATGGACAAATGATTGTGAGGAATAGGAGAAATATGCTCAAAACAAAAAAATCTTATTTCCCTCCAATGTTTTTTTTCTGTATATTTCAAAACAATACCCTTTCCCTCATACAACAATTCTGCAGCAGACGACTTTGAACTAATTTTATCAAAAAATCAAAAAAAATCTCTATAATTAAATGGATAACCTATGACTAAAAGTGGAAAACATTGTGGCAAAAGGAGAAATTGCACGTT
>JAUELF010102199.1:2667-15709 GCA_031471495.1 Clinocardium nuttallii | reverse complement strand
GGGCGGGGCTTACATGGCTAAAATGAAGAAAAAAAATCAGGTGAGCGATCCAGGGCCATCATGGCCCTCTTGTTTTTATATAATGTTCTAATGGTATCTAATTTACATATTAATGCTATTCATTCCATTAAAGGGGGGTTATTTACGGAATGAACTGTGTCTTGTTGGGTATACCCAACAAGGAAGCATCAAAGGAAAGTACCCAACAAATGCCCATCCGTAGGCATGTCTGTCTGTCTTTCTGTCTGTCCGTCACAATCTTTCGTCACAATGAGCAGGTGCAGGTGACACACGTGTTCCGTGGAGCACTCCATTCTAGTTGTTAAAGAAAAGTGCATGCATTATGTATATATCAAGTTGGCTTCAAGCTCGCATGTGCACTCTTAATCTATGCTCTCCTTTTCTTACTGTCTGGAGATCTTTTGTCAAAAGCTTGTCTGTAAATCATTTGTATGAGCTAAATTATTTTCGAATAGGAAAAGATTTTAGGTCGAAAAGTTTCAGGTTGACTATTTGTAGTCGTTTTTCGTAGGCGTAGGGATTCGATAGGTGTGCGACTGTTGATAAACAATTATCTAAGACGATTCTATCACATGTGTAAAAGCTTTTTACGCTACCACGACTAAAATAAGATTAGAAAATGTGCCGAATATTAGCATTCATTTCAAATGATTCAAATTTAGAAAAATATATAATAAATGTGACATTTACTTTGTCAAGAGCTTATGTATATGTAGGCCAGGTCCAGGGGATTCAATAAGTAACTCCTTGTATAATAAATGTGACATTTACTTTGTCAACAGCTTATGTGTATGCAGGCCAGGTCCAGGGGATTCGATAAGTAACTTCTTGGTGGGCTTTACAATTTTACTGTTGTGATACATAAATGTACAAATGTAGTCAGGATAGTTGAGTTTTATAGAGTAATGAAGAAAAGTAAAGATCTCTACATATGATTCCTTATCCTTTCAGAACTAACATAAGAATATCCAAGTGTATGAACGAGAGCGGGAAAAGAGGGATTAATTAATAGAGTGCATGTTGGAGTATGTTAGATGATATCTGTTCACTGACACTCACTGCAATTACATAAGCCTAGATGATTATGTATGAGCAGTGTACAAATAGAAAAATACTCCCTATATGTACCTTTGTTACATATACAAGGTTTAATATAAAGGTAATCAGTACCAACTCTCCTGTCCACTGACAAACATTTATACCGGGTGACAACCTAAAGAAAAAGGTACATCTGGTTCGGGTTATCATATCTATACAACGTGCCAGAAGCTTTTAACACGGTTATTTAAGTATTATGCGAATATGCGAACATTGAAGATCTTGGCCAGACTTCGCGAGACATTATATTATGCTAACAGATGGTTCAGATAAGTTTTATTTCTCGCTCTGTATTTGGTAAAATGTATTTACCTTTTGTGGGCATATACATAGCCACACTTTGCTTCTCCTATATGTTATGAAACGATTGAAAAAACAAAGTTTCTCTAGGTTTCGTAGTCGGTGCTACACTTTTAAAAATATATAAGGAGAAGACTTCGGAGAGCATGGGCTAACTTGGGCTTAAACGTTTTAAAGGCAGGGCTCTGATCCTGGAAATTCTAATAAACATAATTGCTAGAATGAATTAACACCATTCACCTGAAACTGTTATTTATCAACATTTCAAAGTTAATATAATCTTCATGTATTTCCAAACAATGGGTTAATTTGTTTATGAAAATACTCATATTAAGTACACAATTACAACTTTTATGAGAATCACTTTATCGCTTGACATATCGTCACATTTAAACGGTTTACCTGACGTTACATCGTAACATTTATCTCCTTCGAAAAACATCTGAGGAAAACTTGGAGTGTTAGAAATGTAACATTTATACAGAGTTGATTTTTTCCAAAATCATTTGCTGAAGACATGGTTTAGATGACTTATATATAAGATTGTTTATGGACTACAGACCAACACCTCCCACTGGACCGTGATCTGTTATTGGTGATGCTTCCGTGTTCATTTCCTCCGACATTGGTAATAATCAGGCATGCGGGCCACGTTACATGAAGACGGAACTTCTGGATTTCATGACTAGCGATGATCCAATCAAGATAAGTTTCCGCGGAGTCTGATCTGGATCACTCGTGTTCGTTATATTGTTGTTAAAGCATCCGGTAATCCAAGGAGAACGCCTGCTACAAATATAACTACAAATATATGAGCCGCAAAAACATTATGGCATCTTGTGTAATGTGTCGATCCAGATAAGTCCGCGCAAGCTAATGCGGACCGACTCATTCCGTATTCGGTGCATAGAGGTATATACAGTAATAATTCCTGTAGCTGAACATCCACAGGAGGCGAAAAGTGTCTGTCTGTGTGTAGCCTGCGCGCCATGCTTTGGCGGATCCGGGTTGATTCTTAACGCAGAGTCCACAATGTTGGGACGGCTCATATGCAGTTAAAAATGCTAATAACGATGACTTCCAAACCATCCGATGGTTTCCGTGTGACAGGGCTCATCTTCTGCCAAATTATTCTGGCATTCACCGGAATGTGTCTATTGGTCAAACCACACGAAAAGCGATATTTCTACCAACAAACACCCAGATCAGCTTGCACCGTTTCTGACAAAAACATTATGATCAAAAGGACATCGTTCAAGCATTGACAATTAACTAAAATATAGTTTTTCGAGTAGCATATATAATATTCTACTATTTTTTATAGTAAAGTATTTTCAATCATTCTGTTTGTGTGTTGTAGTGTATGCTATAGTTAATAAGGCAGTAGGACAATTAGAATTATAAGTATTACCAACCAGCAGGCAATTTATGTTTAACCATTACATTACCGTTATAGAATATGATTACCGACTATAAGACATTGGCGATTAGTGAGTATCTAGATCAATCTGACATGGACCTGTACTGTCCTTCCGAAGGAATCCACTCTGGCCGAGTGTTTAGCGTCGGGGATTTGGAACCGGGCGTCCCGGGTTCGATATTGTAATGTTGAATTGTCCTTCGACAAGGCACCTTTTCTAGCCTAGTTCAGATTTGTCTACCCAGTGAACTTCATAAGTGAACTGTCGCCGTGATCAAACTGAACAAAATGTTGAAAACGGCGTAACACCCAAATGAACCAAATAATGTCCATCCGTTACGGAAGTACTCAATACTCTTCGATCATCAGTAAACATATAGGTATAGGCAGACAGATCATAATCGGCACTTGTTTCAAATACCATATACTGAGGTTTTGAGTAGCACCGGTAATAAAATGGATAATGTATTTTTAAAAAACCCACCTATACCGATACGTATTCAATTACAAAGGAGCGATTGATTGTGGTTTAACGCCGTTTTTAACAGTTTCGCAGTCATATTACGGCGGTCAGTTCACCTACTCATGTGTTTCCTGGTTTCCCCCACACCAGTACTCAACACAAC
This sequence comes from Clinocardium nuttallii, assembly GCA_031471495.1. Taxonomy (NCBI): domain Eukaryota; kingdom Metazoa; phylum Mollusca; class Bivalvia; order Cardiida; family Cardiidae; genus Clinocardium; species Clinocardium nuttallii. The sequence continues at coordinate 12,244 of JAUELF010102199.1, read as the reverse complement.
AGTTTTCCCAAGCAACTGGCTGCTTTTCCACATAGACTTAGCCCATTGGTTATGAACATCGAAAATCGTAAAAAATCGTTCTAAATTGAACGTCACTTTTTAAAATTTAGAAGCCACTGAAACAATGCTGTGCATCTATTCTACATCGTTATAATTATAAACAGAAAATTAATGAAACCTTAAAGAAACACGATCCTTTTGCATCAGACAGAATGAATATGCAGTATTATCTTCATATATTTTAAATAAATACACCAATGGTGGTTTTCATAGAGTATAATGTGTATATATAAGAACCCATTTTATTTGGGCATTTTCTGGTCTATATTACCCTGATAGATGTGTCTTTCTCGCATCGAGCTTGCGTATTGATCTGTGTAACATTTTGCTTTCTGTGGCGGCCATATTTCCAGGCCAGTAGTATATGTCATTATTTATTTACTGAGTGGAAATAGACCATCAAACATATGTGATGTTTACCTACATTTCAGAAATATATCATTCAATACAATATTTATTTATAATGAAAATGAGCAAATAGCACACAAACTTATTTTATAATGAAAATGAGCAAATAAATTCCTCGGCCCTTAAACTTAGATTTGTATTGCAGATTGGAATTCAAGTGTGTTACCCAAACAGTTTGTGTATCGTATTAAAAGCAGTGTATCTATCTATACCGGAGAGAATACTAAAAAACAACATTATTCCAGTAGGTATGTAGCATTGTGGATATTTCAATTTGATATCAATACCAACATAAATGTTACCATAGCGACAAAGACGGTTGTAACTAACGTGTGAAAGCTTTTTACACTACAGTGAGTATTGAGAGATATATATATCGGCAATTAGCCTTTAAATATAAGCTTAATATTTACACATGTAAACTATCATTAAACATGGCATTACACTTGAAATATTAACTAGTAAATGGTCGTACTTATTATAAAACAATAAACTTAAACACTATATTTATATTTATTATATGAACTATAAATAAACTATTTCTCAATGGTTAAAATGACCACTCATTAAACAAAATACTATTTGATATTGAACAGTTTTTTGGAAAACTGTTCATAAAATAACGATATTGAACAGTTTCTAAATATAGCGATTGAATATGACGGCGATAACTGAGCGTTCCGAACGTAGAGTTGTTTACAAGATGGCCGACCATAAGCGATTTGCGTCGCTGTCTGAAGATTTCGATACCCCATCTATAGATCATTTTCACTAGATACATTTATTTCTGTGAAACGATATAGATACTGTGATAATTCCTATCTTTTATTTGATTTACTTATTTTCTCTTAAAATTTGAACCAGACCGAGTCCTTCATTAATTATTTACATATTTATTTTTACTTCAATCAAATACCGTTGTTAATCAATTATAAATTGTAAAATGAATACAAGTTAATACTATATAAAATCGTAATTTTATCTGCGTGATTTTATTTATGGTTTATATAATAAAACAGTTATGGACTTTTCAGCTGTGCGATATGATGTGATCTGCACCAGAAAAACTTAAATATCACATCATATCGCACAGCTGAAAAGTCCATAATTGTATACTATTAAACCATAAAGCATTATTATTCAGTTTTAAAATTGATTTATAATAAGACAATATATGAGCCGTTCCACGAGAAAACCAACATTATGGGCTTTGCGTAAAGTATCGACCCGGATCAGCATAGGCATGCCGCGCAGACCCGAACATACACTTTTCGCCTCACGTTGATTTTCTGTTTCAGTGGGCAGTGGAGCGATATTGTGCCTCTTGTTACATAATGTCTTTAACGATATATTTACTGCAGATGCTTCAATATACGTTTGATTTTGGGAAAGAGATGAATCAGTTAATTTGTATTTTTAATTTTTGAAACACGTGATTTACATAGTTCGATACGCTTCAATCGAATCAGTGATGACAATACTTTTTTTTCTCATGTATACATAAAATACTCTGCTCATGGCATAGTCTGTACGGAGATCAGATAAAATCGCGTTGAAAACAATAAATATCTTCAACAAAACTTGAACAGGATCTTTCATCCCTTCTCAACACCACGAAAAAACCCTCAAGAAAGGCATTATTCCAGAACCATCGTCAAATGATCCCATTTATGTTACAATGTTATATTGAATGATGTTGAGTTCCTCGTACACGACGTAAAGATATTGTAATGGCTTTGTAGACAGACACCTCCCTGTTATATTGTAAAATCATAAAGTATATGTACACGCCATCTTTAGACATTAATGCTTTCTTGTACAAGAACAAGAAACACACACGTGGTGTTTCATGTAACATTGTGTCTTTAGTGCCGTCGTATATCCTATGTGAAATAAAAGCTCCAGAAAAGTTACTTTAAAAAACAAAGATAAGCGCTTAGTAAAGGTCCCAACCAGGAAGCTTCCCATAATCATGATTTCTCAACTTTTAGACATATTAAACTCCACAATATTACTTATTATATACGTGTAGCTATAGCAAAATGTTCTTATCTTCTCAATGCATTGTTTGAATAAAGACAAAGGCAAAGATACCCCAAATACTCTAGGTTAAATCATGTATACACGACTTTACAACTAAGTGCTTTTTATTTCAAATGAATTGTTCTCATAAAAGAATCATAGGTTAGTGCAATGAATATGTAGGCTACGACATGAGTTAATACATGGATCGGAGATCGTTTTCCTTCGAAGACAATACAGCTTGAAATATGTATGGTGTAGAAAAGTTTGAGGTATTGTTTTAATGGCATTGATTTGTTTCCTAAAGGATCTGGATCAGTATAACCGAAGACAATACAGATGAAAATAAATATTAATTCATATGCGAAGCAAATCATAAGTTCCGGATCTAATAGCATTGTGTTATGCCTTGAAAGACCTTTGACACTCCATCTCCCTTTGTGGGACTATGGAGTGTCTACAACGCTTCTTCTTCTTTTTCTTCATTTCCGTTTCTTTTGTATAACACCTTTCTTTTTCTTACAATCTAAACGAAATTAGTTCTCATGTCATTTGTATTAGAAAGGTTTCTATAAAGATATGACCATTGACAGATTATTGAATGTTATCGTCTGGAAGTTTCCTTTTAATTATTTGACCCAAAAACTGCATTTAAAAGGCATTTAAAAATTTGATTGTACAGATAGTGTTTATTAGATTATTAAAAGACGTATTGGGGAGTAAGGTGTTTGTGCGTTTCTAAAGACCGTTTCCCTTCATGAATTAATCAAAATTATAATATGACAATAGACATATCATATTTTCATTTACTTGTATCGTTTGAAACTCAGTGCTTTATTCCAAATTGTATGTAGTTATTTAGAACATGTTTGCCATTTGTTAACACATATATTGATACAGACTTGAACCAAATTCCTAACTTCTCCCATTATATGTTCAAAATTCCTTTGCTCCAGAGGGCGTTATTTATCAGGGGAAGTGGTAATCCATACGCATTACTGTACTTTACACAGTAAAACGAGCATTAAACTACAGTGAAACATGATTATTGCAATAAACATAATTAAGATACATTAAAATACTTTCGAGAACATTTGAGCCTGTTGTAAATTAAATGGCGTCCTGTGCAGTTAAGGTACATGCATACAATTGTGTCAGATTTATTATTGCGCACATCTTTAACGATAAGTCGGAAATGTTTTAAAGCAGACAAATGTAATTTAAATGCTGTTAGTGCAGTCCTTTCCACATAATATATATGGTAATGAAAGCTTAATTAAGAGTTCCGAGAATCGATACAGGACCGGGTCTGATGCAAATGATTACAGTATTACTTCTATAAAACACTGACAATTAAAGTTTCAAACATATCTGTGCCGTTACAGGGATGCATCAGTACCCCATTTCCATCTGAAGTGATCCTTGTTAATGCTAATGGACGTTTGTAAAATACGAAACAAAGACATGCTATAGCAATCCTTTTTGTGACGACATGGTTCCTAATAATACTGATATATGTTTTTTCCCGATTTGAACAGGCATATACGTCGGTGTGAATTGTCTTTTTTCTGTCCATATTCGCAGATAAAGAGACTATATGAATATTTATTGACAGAGTTGAACATAAACCATTAAGTAGTGTATGCTTTTATGGGATGATTTTTAAGCCCTATCTTTGAAATTTAGCATCTTAAAACTAGAATTGTATATAGTAGCAGCTTTGTCATAAAAACCAGACGGTTTGAATTATTATTCCTCGTTAATTTAAAGCCTCTCATGACAAAAGTAGTAGTTTGGTGATCGTATTCCAAAACACTCGCATTCCGTTTGATAAGCAAACATTTGAAAATATAATCTTTTGAGCGTTAGTCGCCATATCAAGTTTTTAAATGGCACAAACAAGGGCATCAACATACAATTGTTTTATTTTAACATAATCAATCCAATTATAAAACCGCTGTTAAATATAATCTCTGCCCAGATGATGAATGAAGCATTTATTAAGATATGAAACTAAAAACGTATGATTTGTCTCATCATGTTAAGATAAAATACACAAAATACGTAAAGAAAACACACAAAAACTCTGTAAGTTTCCGAGACTTGAATAATGTTTATCGGGAAATGCCTATGGTAAATGCTTCAGCAACTTGAACAAATCGAATTCCCTTGATTTATTGCTATGAACGTGTAAATAATTAAATTGATTAAATCACTCTATTTAACCAAACAAACGACACCGAGTCCGTGTTAAGGCTCAATGAAGCAGAGCAAGATCATGATTAATATAAGCTGAAAGCTTGTGTCGCAATAGATGTAAGATGAATAAGTTTAAACTAAACTTATCACTTATTCTTTCAACGATTGCTTTCATGGTATGGTTAACGATTGCTTTCATTGTATGCTTCGACAATACATACTTGGTATTGCGTGTATTTGACTTAAACATCTATTCTTATGTTCCGGGGTATTAACGAAATAATATAAGTTCTAGAAAATGTGTCAAAGCTTTTCACACTACACTGAATACAATGGGATATGTAGACGTTTGACCTATCTCACACAGGGCATGAATACCAACTCCAAGAACGATCTTTTTTCTTGCTTGGTAATAATGGTGTGACATATAATGTCATGTTTATATACACGGCGTATTATCGAATTATCACCTTATCATTATCTCAACATGTGTGGATTAGAAAACAACCTGGGCCTAAATCATATAAACAGTGGAACCTGTTTTAAAAGTCCAACCGTTGGAAGAAAACAATTGTTTCTTTGTTTAACATGTGAACTTTATTTAAAGGGTCTTTTATGCAGAAAGTTGGTAAATTTTGAAATAAAGTGAGGATGATATGGATAGGTAATTGTTGTTCCAATGTGGTCTAAAGCACATGTTCGACTGTATTTTTGTATATTCTAAGATTTTAACTTCCCAACAACCAAAAGGCGCGGAAGCTCAGTCGGTCGTTAGTTATTTTGATGATAGAAGTTCTAGTTATATGCGACATTCGTCTTTCACAAATGAGCTGAAATTCGGGGAATTTGTATGTGGAATACTTGTGAAGCCAGGCAACATATACTTAAGTGAATTGGACGCGGTTATATGAATGAAACAATCTATTGAAAACGGCGTTTACCGCAATCAATAATAAAAACAGGTTTGGTTCTAACAGCAGCATTGAAATACTTAGGGGGGATAGTGTACTTGATGTGGTGTGGTACATTAATCCAAAGTGTAGAAAACTCACAGGCAAAATATATCTTGCCAAACTCATTAACTTTTGGCGGTGAGCAACATCCATATCTCTAAAAGTAATGGCACATGCAGTCACGCACAACATTGTACAGACACAACGCATTGAGCTAACTGTAATAAAATAACAATCTATAAGCCTCTTTTTAAGCTAACCATGAAAAGGAGTTTGCATACGAACTTTTTTTTCAACCCGTAGTCCGTTATATGATATTTGAACTTAGGTTTTATGTGGTCTATCATCTATGTACAGAACATGTTTAAAATGGTTTAGTACCGAAATGTCGCGAAAAGTCAAACTTACACTGTTTAAGTGATCTTACCAAAACACTACTTGAGCCGTCCCGCGAGAAAACAAACATTGTGGACTCTGCGTAAAGTATCGACCCGGATCAGCCTAAGTATACAGCTTATGGGATGGTGACGTTAGCTTTTCTATTGGACAATAACAAATAATTGTTCTTTGCCAAGATGGAGGGAAATATAGTTGCAACCAGCCATTTACTGACAGTTATGTGCCTGAAAATCCAGAATCAACAGTACGGCCGAAGTCGTAACTTATGTCGGTCAACCGCTGGCATGTCGTTACACAGAGTTTACAGAATAAAAAATAAAAAGAAGTCAGCTCTTTGCAAAAAGGGACCAAATGCTATTCGTTAATCTGTAATATATGGCAACACGTGAAAATATTCCTGTCAATTTAAACAAATGCCTTAAAAAACCTTTCACAAAAGTTAATAAACGAACATTCATAAACAATAGTCAAATAATTAATAAAAAAAACCACTCAATTATGTAAATGAAATATTTCGGCACTAGGCTATCGTCAGGATTTAGAAATGAATTTCTCAAACTTTGTTGCGTCCATCTTGAGAAAGGATTAGGGCGTCTGGCAGTATAATAAATGTATCAAGGGACAAGGTCAAATTAAATATTTCGGCACTGGTCCTGTTTTTATTATAGTATATATTATTTAATTACCTACGGAATAGTTCCTTCAAATATATATATTCAGCTTTAGTCTATTTATCACAAAATGGGTTTAGTTTAACCGTCCATAATTGTCCAAAATACCAATCTATTTAGGGTGAAATTTATAACGAAGACGTGTGGTAGCCTCTTTAACCTCGAGGCCTCGTAACATCTTAAGGTTACCATGGGGCACACACTAATTATACAATGAAGACAATTACCATTGAACTTTTAACCATTTCTTACATGACTCGATTCATATACATCACGGCCAACAAATTTGTTTCTTGTCTGTACATAAGACGTAGATATAGAGTATTAATTTCCCCGAGACAAATCCCAACTGAATTCTCGTGTTATAAAGAATACGTACTTGTTATTCTATACCATCTCCAAATAGAAATTCTCCAGATGTAATTACAGAAGGACTCAAATAACCTATGATGTTTATTACAAATACCCTTCCTTTCGGAATACGCTCTGACGTCTGTTAGCATTAGAAACAAATAAAATGGTCATTATGTATTGTTTTTATTGACGCAATTTAAGTGTTTTGTGAGAAAATGGACTGCATTGTTTACGCTCCAAATACGATACCGTTCTTAATTCTGAACACCATGCTACTCAAGTCCAATTACACAACGTGTCAAAAGGGACTTCAAAGTCCGCCTATATATATATTTATAGTGTAATTTTCACTAATTATGGAAAAGCAAAATGTGGAGTCCCATCCATTTTATCGTTAGTCCCATGTATTTGATGCAGAAATGCGATACAACACATGCCCATTGGTGTGTTCAGATTGTCCTAAAACACCTGTCACTCTGTCTATTGGTCTGGCGTATGTTTGTCTTATACAGCCATCAGTCGGTGTAATGGTCTAGCTTATGTTAGCCTAACACAGCTATCACTCATTGAACTGATCTAGCTTATATTAGCCTAACACAGCTAGCACTCGCAGAACTGATCTAGTTTATATTAGCCTAACACAGCTATCACTTATATAACTAATCTAGCTTATATTAGCCTAACACAGCTAGCACTCGTAGAACTGATCTAGTTTATATTAGCCTAACACAGCTATCACTCATAGAACGAATCTAGCTTATATTAGCCTAACACAGCTATCACTCGTACAACTGATCTAGCTTATATTAGCCTAACACAGCTATCACTCGTAGAACTGATCTAGCTTATACTAGCCTAACACAGCTATCACTCGTAGAACGGATATAGCTTATGTTAGCCTAACAGATGTTTCACTCGGTGAAATGATCTAGCTTATGTTAGGCAAAACACCTATCATTCGGTGCAATGTTCTAACCTATATTAGCCTAACCCAACTATCACTCGTTGTAATTGTCTAGCGTTTGTAAGCTTAACACACTGTTCACTCAGTGTAATGGTTTAGCTCATGTTAGCCTAGCACAGCCATCACCGGTAGAATTGGTCTAGCTTATGTCAGGCTAACACAGCTATCACTCTTAGAACTGGTATAGCTTATGTTAGCCTAACACACCTTTCACTAGTAGAACTGGTCTAGATTATGTTAGCCTAACACAGCTATCACTCGTAGTAATTGTCTAGCTTATATTAGCCTAACACAGCTATCACTCGTAGAACTGATCTAGCTTATATTAGCCTAACACAGCTATCACTCGTAGTAATTGTTAGCCTAACACAGCTATCACTCGTAGTAATTGTCTAGCTTATATTAGCCTAACATACCTATCACTCGTAGTAATGTTCTAGCCTAACATACCTATCACTCGTAGTAATGCTCTAGCTTATGTTAGCTATCACTCGTAGTACTGGTCTAGATAATGTAGATCTATCATAAAGGGTATTGCCTAGCGTATGTTAGCCTAACACAGCTATGACTCGGTATACTGGTAAAGCACATATTAGCCTAACACACCAATCACTCGTCGTAATGGTCTATTTTATATAAGCCTAACTCACCTATAGCTTATGTTAGTTTAACACACATTTCATTTGGTGTACTGGTCTAGCTTATGTTAGCCTAACACACCAATCACTCGATATAATTGTCTAGCTTATGTTGTCCTAACACACATTTTTCTTGATGTACTGGTCTAGCTTACGTTAGCCTAACACACCAATCACTCGGTGTAATATTCTAGCTAACGTTAGCCTAACACATCAATCACTCGGTGTAATGTTCTAGCTAACGTTAGCCTAACACAACTTCCTCTTGATGTACTGGTCTAGCTTACGTTAGCCTAACACACCAATCACTCGGTGTAATAGTCTAGCTTATGTAAGCCTATCACTCCTTTCTCTCAGTGTATTGACCTAGCTTACGTAAGCCTAACATACCAATCACTCGGGGTAATGGTTTAACTGATGTAAACACGTAATATGGCAGAAACATAACAATCTGAACAACGACTTGCTATGTCGACCGTATGGAATTCACCAATTACAGCTCTTATGTAACAGATACATACATTTTGTGTTTACTAAAATAATCAACATCTCGAATATTTCAGTGCCAAACTTCCTAAAATCTTGAAACTCCATTTTTATGTAAAACGAGTTTTGGAATATTTTAATAACTGAAAGACAATCAGTGTGGATTCCAGCCGACTCACCTGCATCTGTATTGTTCGCCAAAACCTCAATAATGCATTGGCGCTGAGTTTTAAAACACCTAGTATGAGTGCTTTGAGTATATAAGTTGATGACCTAACATAACTATTTCGAATAAGATATGACCTAGCACATGTCTGACAGATAGTTAGTTTGGTAAATGTGGATGATAAGATATGACCTAGCACATGTCTGACAGATAGTTAGTTTGGTAAATGTGGATGATAAGATATGACCTAGCACATG